>BMAU01018375.1:465000-596104 GCA_019973935.1 Trichonephila clavipes | reverse complement strand
TCAATTGACTAATGAAGCAGATTTCGTATCAAAAATAGACCTCAAAACTCTCCTTGTGCCGTCCTCCAAGAAGGCACAAGAACTTCAGATCAAAGATTACATTTACCGAACACACATAATAGGTTCTCTTTCTCTTTTATATTCATTATAAATTCACAAGAATTGATTCAGTTTCTCAATGAAGATGAAGTGAAAAGAAATACAATAAGGGAGACATCTTTCAACAGATAAAATTCGATTTTCCTTTTTACATAACGTTTTCTTTTTTTTACTCTTTATTTTCATAACCATGTAAAAAGTAATTGTCTAGTGACCAAAAAAAAGTTGTTTATTAAAAGCGAACGTCATTATACATCATAATATTAAGTGATAAAACTTAAATTACCCTTAAAAGTTAGTTGGTGGAAAATGGCGAATTAGAGCTACCAATCTTTGTATTTAAAACATCTTCGTTTTTTTTTAAATATAAAATTCTAAAGAAAATAAAACAGCGGGAGAGATAAAAGAAACAAAAAATTCGTATATATTATGGCGGGAAGGAAAAATCGTCTGCTTTTGGGATCATTTCAGAAGCAGCTTGGTAATCAACATCGATCGTCTATAACAGCTGCTGAAAATGAGCGCACAATATTCTCTCTTTTTTTTAAACATTTCCTTTCTTTAAAAAAGACATCTTTCATGAAATTTTCTATTTTATTTTCACATTACCGACACATTATAATTTTTATTTCCCACACAGAATTCAGTTTTTTTCCCCTTTGCTCCAGAGAATATTATAGAATAGAATTATTTCTGAAAAAAAGAATGGCTTCTCATTCTTCACAAAAATTTAGTTTTAAAGTGATTTAAAAACATCCAATGAACAATTATGTTAATATCCATGCTTTGTAACGTAATTTCTACGAGTTGCTAACTATGCTAATTATCGTAATATCCATTAACTGCACTTGTAACACTCAGTTTTCGAATTTTTATATTTGGCTGGGTAATTATCTTAGTTAATTTCACTTTCATGGCACATAAAAATCGAAGATAATGAGATGATTTATTGAATAATAGTTCGATATATGAAAACAAATAAAGAAATTTTATATACAGTAGAATTTCGTTTATCCGAATCAATTGGGACCGGATATCATTCGGATACGCGATTGTTCGGATAACTGAAAGCCGAATGCGATCCATGCAGTATAGGAAACCGGACACTATACGAAAATGGAAAATTATCTGATGCGGGAAACGTGCTTGAAGAAAAAGCAAAGTAGGTGCAAAATGTCGCAATTTTACCTTTATTGTGGAAAATAATCACTTATTTTTCGTTGTACCCCTTCATTTTTTCGCTGAAAGATCTCTAATTCTCGTAAGCATCAGTAGTTGAGTAGGACAGCATTTTGAATGTTGTTCGTACTACTCCATAGCTGTCTCTAACGCAGAAAACGCGTCAGCATTTGTTGGACCCTTGCTACTTTCATTGTTGTTGTTGTCCTCGTTCTTATCCATTTCCTCGGCGACAGAGTCAGATTCTTCTTGTACGGAAGTCACAATCTCGTCATCATTTAGCATTTGAAATCCACATACTTCAGCATCGCATGCCATCCAGGTTTCTACATCTTCATCGCATTCTAGAGATCCTGTGATCGATTGGACAAAGTCGATAATCTCCTCCCTGTGATACACCCCCTCATTTGGAAACAAACTGACCTAATATTCCGAGCAGATGTTTACCAAATTACGCAACCGAAATTCCACAAATATCCCTGACCTGGGTTTTCCCGTCACTTTTGGCCTCACGCGAAACGAAAACGTAATCATATACAGTACATGTAGTTGACAAAAAAAAGCTGATCTGGATATTTGACGCTCCGGATAGTAAACGTTCGGATAAAAAACGTTCTGCTGAAGTTCAATTAAATTCTGGTATGTTTTGATCAATTTTTTTAAAAATTGAGAACCCCTACTCTCTATTTCTTCTTTTCTACAGAAAACTCTCACTCTACTCTGTAGAAACTCTTTATAAAATATATGTCTCTATTCTCTCCAGAAAAAAATACTCTCTTTACTATTTCTACTGTCTGTTTACGCGCTCTACAATATACTCTATCTATAATCTACAACATACTCTCTACAAATGCTCTCCCTCTCTTTCTACTCTTTGTTTCACTATACCCTCTCTTTTTCTCTACTCTCTCTCTCTCTCTCACTACTTTCTCTTCTCTTTTCTCTCACTACTTTCTTCTCTTCTCTCTCTGAACTTCCTCTCACTACTTCTCTCTTTTAACTTCCTCTCTCATTCTACTTTCTTTTCTTCTCTCTCTCAACTTCCTCTCACTACTTTCTTCTCTTCTCTCTCTCAACTTCCTCTCACTACTTTCTTCTCTTTCTCAACTTCCTCTCACTACTTTCTTCTCTTCTCCCTCTCAACTTCCTCTCACTATTTTCTTCTCTTCTCTCTCTCTCAACTCCTCACTACTTTCTTCTCTTCTCTCAACTTCCTCTCACTACTTCTCTTCTTCTTCAACTTCCTCTCTCATTCTACTTTCTTTTCTTCTCTCTCTCAACTTCCTCTCACTACTTTCTTCTCTCTCTCTCTCAACTTCCTCTCACTACTTTCTTCTCTTTCTCAACTTCCTCTCACTACTTTCTTCTCTTCTCCCTCTCAACTTCCTCTCACTATTTTCTTCTCTTCTCTCTCTCAACTTCTCACTACTTTCTTCTCTTCTCTCTCTTAACTTCCTCTCTCTACTTTCTCTCTGCAGCACCTGTCTATACTCATAAAGATGTTTTTAACTTCTTTCTATCTATATACTCTTTCTTATGCGTGCAGAATACTTTCATATCTACAGAACTATGATAATCTTGCATTACTAGGATTATTTTGTATATGAAAAAAAACACAGAATTTCATCCTGTATACCTATATATAGTTTTCAAAAGTGAAATTGCAACACCAAGAAGTATGTACGTGACATCAGGCCAATTTTAGGAACGATAGTGGGGAGATGGATATGCAAATGATTAAATTTGTGAATAAATCTGATCACGTGATGCTTGTATTCGAGCTATGAAGGCTGTTCAGTGTTGAACAAATATTTCTTGTAACGCTCACAACAACAAGTAAATATTTGTCGAGAGAGGGCGCTAGTGTGTGTAGAACAGTGTATGTGTAAACAGAGTAAGAACAAGAGCGTATGGAGAACGCTCTAATAAAATTCCTTTTATCTTAGCCTCGCCATTTAATGTGTGGTGTAATCTTTTAGAGATTTTAAAAACATGTGTAATGAATCAGTGCAAAATTAAACGTGGTCCGTCAGAGCCTGAAATGCCGGGACTGTAGATAAGGAATTGTAGTGTGATCACAATGAAAAGAAAGGAAGCGTCCTTTTAGTGGAGGGAAAATTGTCACTTGGTGAGTGGTCAGTCTTCAATTTTCTTATTTTATGTTTTGAGAATAATTATTTTGGGGCTTATAAGTGGTTGAAATAATTGTTTGAAAGTTATGATTGATTTGATAGTTATTTTTTGTGATTTATAAAATAACTTTTTAATTTGTGTTTAATTTGAGGTTGAGTTAACTTTAAATGTGTTTTGGGATAATTAAATTGTGTTTTATTGTGATTGTCTCATGTGTGGTTAAGATAACTTTAATTTGAGGTTGAGTTAACTTTGATTTGTGGCTTAGATAATTAAATTGTGATTTATTTGTTTTCACTGGTGATTGAGATAACTTTACTTTGTGAAAATGAGTATAGGTAAATTTAAAAAAGATGAATTGAGGTGTATTGCAGATGAATTAAAATTAGTTGTCCCAGACAATGCTAAAGTTCTAGATTTAAGAGAATTAATACAGGAGAGTGAGATTTATAAAAATGATAAGGAAACGTATCAGGCTATTGTTGATTGTGTATTGGAGGAGATAAATGATAGATGAAAACGAAAATAGACTAGAAATTTAAAAAATTAAACTGTCACAATTAGAGAAGGAGTTAGAAATAGCGAAATTACATAATCAATCGGGCAAAAGTTTACCTTTACAAAATGAAAATCAATTAATTACAACCGAGTGTAATATTGAAAGCTTGATTAAAAGTATCAAAACCTTAACAATACCGGTACCCCTAAGAGCAGAGTAATTTAATTTATTTTTTTAATCTATAGAAAAGGCATTTAAAACTAAAAATGTTCCTGTGAAATTAAAACCCGAAATTCTTTTGAATATTTTAGGAGAAAAAGCAAATAACTTAATGATTTATCTCCGAGAAGAATATTTAAGTGACTATAATAAATTGAAGGCAATTGTGTTAAAAGAATTTCAACCGACCCCCTATGAATGTTTAAATCAATTTAAAAAGGCTCAAAAATTACCTAGCGAGACTTATGTTCAATTCGCGTCTAGATTAAGTGCGAATTTTAATTACTATTGCCAATTACGGGAGGTCAATGATTTCAGGTCAGTTTGTGAGTTAATAATATCAGATAAGATAATAGAGACATTAGACGGAGAATTAAATGCGCATATTAGCATTAAGCAGCGCGAAATGTGGTTTAAGCCGCAAGATCTAGCTCGCGAGTGTGATATTTTTATATCATCCAAGGGAAAAATTAGAGAACAGAATTTATTTCCTAAGTTTAAATGTAATGAGGCCTATAATCATCGTGGAGCAAAAAATATTTCAAGCGTAAATCTGTCTTCCTTTTAAAACGTGAAATGTTTTTGTTGCAAATCTAAAGAATTCCATCCGCTGTATTCATGCCCAAAATTTAAATCTCTCAGCGTCAGTGAAAGAGTGGATTTCGTAAAAACTAATAATTTGTGTTTCAAATGCTTTCCCCCTAACTTTAATGTCAAAGGCTGCTGTGCGAAAAATTGTTTTTGTGGGAAACCGCACAATCGCTTGATTCACTTTCCGAAACCGGACAAGGAATCTGTCGCCCTCAACCAACACCTCCTAGATACAAGACCTGGCTACTGATTTGTGACGTCACTACTAGTAGGGAGAAATCGTCCATCGCCTACGGGGCTTCTCTGATGCATTTTTTTGAATACTTTTTGTTATAAACTAATTATATTCTTTTTTTACAGATTAAAAAAATTAGTAAATTAATCATTAAATTGTATTTCATGTACATAAAACATGAGTAAATATTAGTTTTCCTATTTAAATAATAATTGCAAGTATATGATTATCCATTACTACGAACGCATTGCGTTGAACATAAACACATTTATTACATTGTAGCAAATTATAAGAGCCTTTTGCATTCGTATGTTTCTTTTTTTACGTAACTATGATTATTTCTTAATTTTAAAATTTATCTTCTTATTTTTTTTTCAGAATAGTTACAAAGAGGAAAATAAAATTAGAAATAGTTTTCAAAACAAAAAACGACATACAAATTTAAAAGCTGTAACTTTATTGGTATCGCACATCAAGTATTAGTATTAAATAAATTTCAAATATATTTGTAGATAAATCTACACCTGTATAATTATAGATATATACAGGAAAATACACTGCTGGAGAATTGCTAAGGACGGATCACAAATTGCTATGAAGCACAACATTAAGCAAGACATGAGGCCTAGTAGGATAAAATATAGTTGCCACACTGTTCAGACATTAGAATAAAGAATATTTATTGTTCTGGAAAGTACAAAAGCTGTGAAACATCTAAAAGAAAAAAAAAATGTTCATTTAATCTGCGTACGGAGAAATGGAACAATGCATCTAAAAGTTAGCAGGCACCTTAAAGAAAGGTATCAGTACGGGATATGTCCACCGTGGAGTGTGATGCAACATTCCACACGTCGTACCATACTTTGCACAACATTATCCAGCAGCTGTTGAGGCAATTTATCCCATTCCTCTGTGAGTGCACGGATGAGGGTGTTCTTGTTTGTCGGAGGATAGTTTCGACCAGCAACTTGCCTCCCCAAAGCATCCCACACATTTTCAATGGGGTTTAGATCTGGAGAACGCGCTGGCCATACGAGACGTTGAATACGCTCACTGTCAAGACAATCCTGAACAGCGAGTGTTCGATGACATGCTGCGTTGTCGTCCATAAAAACAAATTTATCACCGACAGCAACACGGAAAAGACGAACATGAGGAAGTAGAACTTCATCAATGTATCGTTGGCCCGTCATAGTCCCATTTGCAACCACATGTAGGCGCGTGCGGCCATTCATCATGATGCCGGCCCACACCATGATACTGCATGTCGGATATCGGTCCTTTTCCTGGATATTTTCTGGACGATAAGCAGTACCACTCTCGCGCCAGATCAGTTGGTGTCTACAATCCGATGACAGACTGAACCTACTCTCATCTGAGAAGAGTACGCATGCCCAGTCCTGTTCAGTCCAATTGTGATGCTCACAACACCATTGCAAATGGGCAGTACGGTGCTGTCTGGTCAATGGGATATACACAACAGGTCTGCGTGCGTATAGTCCTCCTCCCCTCAAACGTCTAGCAACAGTTTTTCGGGAGATCTGCTTTCCTGAGGCAGGAAGAAACTGATTTGCCACCTGCTGATCTGTGGTGCGCCTGTTCCTTTTTGCTGATAGGACGATATATTTGTCTTCTGCAGGCGTCGTACTTCTAACACGACCTCCCCCGTGCCGTCTACTACACATTCCAATAGTTTTAAATGACTTCCACAGCCGTGAAACAACGCTGTGAGCGATGTCGAACTCCTTGGCAACATCTGTTATTTTTCGCTCTTCTTCGATCTTTCCAATAATTCGGCCCCGCATAAAATCATCTATGTGATGTCGGGAAGACATGCCAAAAATTTTAAGTTCGTCTATTAAATCTTTCCTATAAAACTTTGACTTGAAACAACAACTGTCCACACGCGTCAAAACCTTTAAAGCTCATATGAACGCTATCATGTGATGAACAGACGTGGAAAAAAAATTTGCATACTCATACTTCTTCTTACTAATATCCCGCACTTATTCTAATTTTCCACATTTTGCTTCCTTTCTTTTTGTGGTTGCTATAGATGATAGTGTTATCCGTCCTTAGCAATTGTCCAGCAGTGTAAATATATACTTAAAAATAGATTACACAGTTTATTTAGCTGTTTGTCTGTCACTTTTCTTTCCTTAAATTTTTAGTACTTTTTCTCTCAAAAGTAGTTAAATATGTTTTAAAACTTTATTGGTATCAAATTAATAAACAAAAGTTTGCTGTCTGTATAACAACATGAAAAATTACCATAAAATAAGTTGACAAAAATATTTTTTATTAAATCCATTCATATATGATTACAGATACATACATGAATTTAAATATGTACACAGAAACAGATTACACAGTTTATTTTGCTATTTGTCAGTTACTTTTCATTGCTTAAAATGTTTCTATATTTTTCCTCCAACAATAGTTATTCAATTATGCATTGTTAAAAATGTTTTAAAACTATTGGTATCATGCACAGTAATAAGCAAAAATTCTTCACTCTCTTCAATAACAGCATTAAAAATTACCAAAAAATAAAGTTCCCATACATAACAATATAACAGGTTATCGTAAAATAAGTTAAAAATATATATTTTAGATAAATTGTACATATATTAAAGCATAGATATATACCTAAAATAAATGTATATATAGAGAAAATACAATACACCCATATGTAAAAATGTAATTCATTTAGCTAATAAAGTAGGTATTTTTTTTCAAAGCAAAAAAAGAAAACAAAGACAAACAAATTTTAAAAACAGTAGCTTTATTGGTATCAAATACAATCACAGCATTAAGAATTATTAAATACATTTCAAGTACATTTTTAGACAAAAATCTATACTATATAATTATAGATATATACAGGAAAAATAAATACATAAATAAAAATAGCTTACACAATTTATTCAACTGTTGTCTCATTTATTTTTCTTTCTTTAAATCTTTGGTACTTTTTCTTCCAAAAGCAGTTATACATTGTTGCAAATGTGAATTAAATATGTTATAAAACTTTATTGGTACCATGCACAGTACATGCATAAATTCATTTGAATTTATCAAGCTCTAATCGATATTTCTGAGGCAATTTGACGTTGATTATTTTGTTTAAGGAACATATTTTCATAATCATTAGAAAGAAGTTTTTGAACTATTTTATAGTTGTAGAGCACTGCTGTAACAACAGCTGGAGAGATGGGCATAATAAACTTCCTCTAAGTTATGTATTAAATCATAGTTAGAATTTAGTTCAAAAGATTTATTAAGAACAAGTGATGTGGAACAAAAGTCGCATTTTAATTTTTTAAGTGTTGCTCTGGCACAAACACCAGCTAAATATGTTAAAACAGTTAGATACGGCTGAGCATCATGAAAATCTTTTTCAGATAGTGTAATATTTAAATTATGCAATACTGATGACTCTAAAGGATTTTCATTACACGAATCTTCCAAATAAATGTCTTTTAAGTTAAGCTGGCCATGTGTTTAAAATCAAAGTTAGAGGTAAAAATTTTTACATTCTTAGTTTAGCTTCTACTTCATAAAGCTGTCGAATTGATATTAAATATTGAGAACCTGAAAGTGTTTTATATTTCCCAAAACGACTTTCTAACGCATCTGTTTGAATTTTTCCCGGGAAGAAAATACTGAAATTTTAATTCATTAATGCAATATTTTGACATTTCAAGTAAAGCGTATGTGGTATGAATAAAAGCAAGATGTGTTTCTTTAGTAAGGGTGCCAGTAGTACAATTTTTTCCTTCCACGAGTCTAACCATGACAAAATTTTATGCAAGAATTCACATGTTTGGTTGTCTGGAGATAAAGTAATCGGTTGCTGATAAGGATCAAGCAAATGTTGTCCCTTTAAAGGTGTTTTAACATTAACTATTTTCCACCATGTACAAATTAAAGAAATACAAATTGATGTTGTTTCATAACTAATTAGTTTATGTTGCTCTCCTAATAGTTGAAGCCCCTGAATAACAAAATTATAAAATATCTTAAGCACAAGTTTCGCATTTTGTTTTTCAAGATTTGTAGGACATAAAGCCTTCAAAGTTAAACCATAAGCAAACTTAGAAAAATTTGCTTCTAATAATGGAAACTTATTATGATCTTCAAAATCTGGAAAATAAAAACATTGACCTGCATTTTTTGATTAATCCAATTGTTACAAATGCATTTAAAAAGGTGCACTGAATCAATAACAAAAAATAAAGGATTGGAAGAATCAGAAGGATGTGGATATACAAAGCTCAATTCGGGAGGAACAGAAAAGTTTGACATTGCTTTTTGATTTATAGAATTATTGTCAGAAACTACACCTATAACTTTGAATCCTATACCATCAAGTTCTACGATAGTTTTTTTAACAGCAAACAATTTTTCTCCATCGATTTTTTTCACTGGCATTATATGAACTACTTCTTTAAGAGGAGAAAGAAGACTTTGAATCATGAATACATATGCTGAAGTAGCAGCTTGTTCACTGTAATATGCCATCCCTAGAATATTAACCCCTTCTCGGTGTATCTTCGTATTGCATCATCCAAAAAATGTAATTCACAAACCTATAAAATTAAATATATATATATTGTTTTGCATTAACAAAAATTATTTGTTAGAATTAACAAAAATTTCTCTGATAATTTGATTTTTTTAAAATGAAGTTAACGAATTGTGAGGTTAACGCTGTGAGTCATGTTTATCTGTTTTCAGCTTACTTTTAAAGTCATCCTAATAGTTCAAAAATCAGCTAGTTTTTTTTTTTGTTGTTGTTGTGAATGTGTTTTGCATTTTGTATCTCACATCATATTAATATACAAAATATACAATAAATGGTTGCTTATATCCATATTTATACATTGACTACGAGCTGTATATCATAATGGGCTTTCTTTGCTAACAAACTATTAACTTATTAAACTATTAAACTATTACTTTCGTTGATTCTACGAAAAGGTGTTTGGTAAATGACACAAAAATAAAGCAGCAATAGCAAAAACACTAGACAGTTTTTGTCTCATTAACAATGCTTGCTTAGGCTCATTTTTAAAAACATAAATTTTATTAGGGTTACAAAAAATTTATTTCATAAACAAAACACCTTTATCATTATAGATAAATAAAAATGAATTGCCAATGTTTAAGAAACTCACATGAAGAAAAATAAATGAGTACATTTTCAAAGGTCTTATCGAACAACCTATTAAAGTTATTTGTAGACTTTTAAAATAAAGATATTATTACAATTTCCATAAATTGAATAAAATTAAAAAACTTACCTTCGAATACTTTGATGGAGCAAAATCTTTTCTTGAAATGGCTTGTATCCATTTTTTTCGAAGAAAGTCCTCTTTTGGGAATCGAAACATTTGTACTTTAAAATTGCTATTTATTTCTTTATAATTGCTATAGCAATTCTGTACAACTAAGTGTAGACCATTTTTTTATGATCTTATCCAAAACCATCCCAAATAAATTGAAAATCTGCAATTTAAATGTAGAAAGCTGCGAACTGTACAGGAGCAACAATCAAAATGGCGTAGGCAAGTAAAGTGAACTTCAAATCTGGCGGGATTTCTATACCTACTATATGTGACGTCACAAGCTTCTCTCATTTCAGTAGCCAGGCCTTGTATCTAGGAGGTGTTGCCTCAACCAAACTGTTAGGTCCGTTCTCAACCAACACCTCCTAGGAGGTGTCTCAACCCACATGCAGATGTGTTCGGGGGACCGGAAGGATCAAATTGCGTCGTTCTTCCCCAAACTGGGAGTGAAGAAAACAAGTCGTTCGTAGCAACGAGCTTTTTAAAGAATAAAACGCCAACCGTTTTACTGAGTAGCGTTCAGTGCTACTTAAGGGACAAATTTGGCATTTTACATGTTGTAAGAGCGCTTTTGGACGTAGGGAGTAAATCAAATTTTATTACGAAGGACTGTGCAGATAGAATACAATTAAAAAATGAGAAAATTAATTTGTTAGTATCTTGTTTAAATGAGTCAACAATGAGAATAAATGAGGGTATTACGACCTCAATATGTAATGATGATTTAAGTTTCAAAAAAAGAGTTAAATTTATTAGTTGTAAAGAAAATAACTGATTTGACTCCGTCTCAGATAATAAATGTTTTATTAAATAAACCAAGTGAAATTAAACTAGCCGATTATAAATTTAATATTCCTGGTAAAATTGATGTGTTGTTAGACGCGGAAATATTTTATGAATTATTGAGACCAGGCCAAATTTATTGTGGAGATTCTCGACTACTTTTACAAAATACTGTTTTTGGATATGTAGTTAGTGGAAGTGTAGGAAATGAGGTGAGGGATAATAAGATTCACTGTGGATTAATTAGAGATAGTGATTTAAATACAATATTAAAGTTTTTTAGGGAGTTAAAATCAATTGGTGTCATGAACGAGAATTGTAATAGTGAGGAGGACGTTAGCTTAGGAGTGTTTAAGCAGAGAGTAAAAATGATAGCTATGAGGTAGAACTCCCGCGGAAAAGAGATAGTGATGAGTTGAGTGATAATTTTAATTTAGAGCAAGGACAACTCGGAAGTCCTATGAGAAAAATGCAAAGTGATAAGGTGTTGTATTCTGAGTATTGTAAGGTTTTCAGAAATTATTTAGATGATGGAATAATTGAGAAGGTAACAAATCCTTTTATTTCAACGAATGTCCCAGTGTTTTATTTTCCTCACTAAGGGATAATAAAAAACGAATCTCTCACTACGAAACAGCATACAGTGTGTGAGGCCAGTGCATGTGAAAGAAGGGTGTTGAAAGAAGAAATGGGATCGGAAAAGTCAGATGAAGACATGGAGTTACCTCAAGCAACCGAGAGAGTTCCTCTTGAAAGTGAACGAGCCAAAATGCTTGGTGTGGGTCCAGATGCTATGGTACAGCCTGTCACAGTTCCAGAAGAAAAGTGTTTACCTAGAGCACTGCTAATTTCTGCCGATGAGATGTGTGAAGAAAAAGAGGAAAGATCAGTCGATGTGATAAAGGAGACAGCTAAAGAAGATATTAGTAGGGAGCCATTGAATTTAAATAATGATGAAATTGAAGCAATAAACCACAGAAAGTGTGGTTTATAAGCCGAATTTAAAAGCCTCAAACAACGTTATATTTGTGCAACATCATTGGAGTTAATATTCGCAAGTTCTCAGCGAGGAGTAGTAAAATCTACACGGAAACTGCCTTTTATCCAACGAAGTGTTGTTATGAGAAAGCGATCAACAACGCGAAAAAAGGTTAGACTTAAGTCTAGAATGAGCAACATCGATTCGCAAAAATTTCAAAAGAGAGTTTTAAACGGCGAGCAACCGTTCATGGAGATTTGTGTTCAAGAGAAAAGTGCAAAGGAGAAACCCCCTCTCATTCGCCCACCTTCACTGGACGGCTGTGAGGTGAAATCGGATCCGAAAATGGAAAACGACCGGGGTCCTTAACCCAACCAGGAGAGTACATGGAGGACCAAAGGGAAAAAACAACGCTGAATGCCCTCTTCTTCTACACAGCCAGTTAAAACAGGAACAGAAATGGACATTTAACTTCCCCCTCCCAAGAGAACACTTTTGAGGAGGAACCCAGGAGATAAAGTGATTATAAGACTTATGGATTGGACTTGGACAATACATAGAATGTATCCTTATCATTATATTTTTTTTTATTTACGTTGTATATGCATATATGTTAACCTTAAATATTCATTTAAAAGTCGAGTCTTCATAAATTGCTAAGAAACTGTCTATTATGGAATTTATATACGTATTTAGTGTTTACATGTGTATTAGAATTAATTCAGTAATGCTATTTGTGAAGTTTGATATTTTATAGTAAAATAATTTCGGTTTCTTCACTTGTGTACTACATTAAAATAAAGAGTGAGGAAAAGTTAAGTATCTTTCTAAACTGCTACGTAATTAGATTTGGAGAATTTTCCTATGTGCATTTCTTTGTATGTAAACAATATATATATTTTCCTTATTCAACATTTTTGAGATAACTCTTAATGATACCTTTTATGTGAATGTGCTGATTTGCATTTACTTATCTGTTTTTTTAGCATAGTGATTTTAAGGCAAACCCCGTTACTTGATCGAAAATTATGGGTCAATTGCCAGCCGAGAGAATTTCTCAAAGTTTTTTCTTTTAGCAAAGTGGAAATAGATTTTTGTGAAATTTCTGGATTAAATATCCTAATTAAAGAAAATGAGTCTTAAATAAAGTCTATGTGTGCATTTTTTTGTGTGCCTGGTGACAAGGGCGTGTCACCCAGTAATAGTTAGATTTATCTAGTGAGGCTTTTATTGCAGCTTTAAAGCGATTTTTTAGTAGACGAGGAAAATCGGAGCGTATATTTTCAGACAACGCTATCAATTTTGTTGGCACATAATTAGAGTTAAAAGACTTATAGAAATTATGAGTAATTGTGATTGTAATTTTTGTGTGAAGAACGTGTTGAGTGGGATATATGACACTTTGAGCCCTGGTCATTTCCTAGTTAGTCGTCCCATTACAGCCATTTCAAGTTTAACTGAAGTGTCTGATAACAGGTTAAAAGTGTGGCAAAAACAAACAAAAATTGTGCAACAGATTTGGAAACGTAGGTCAAATAATTATTTGAGTACACTTCAGAATCGAAATAAATGGTATTTTGAAAAGAATAATGTAAAAATACATGGTATGGTAATTCTGAAAGAAGATAATTTACACGTGTGTAATTGGCCTCTTGGTAGAATTCTTGAAGTGTATCATGGTAAAGATAATCAAATTCGAGTAGTGTTAGTTAAAACTAAAAATGGAATTTTTAAGCGTCCAATAACTAAACTTTGTATTTTACCTTTTTCAAGTGAATAATGTATGCGAAAAATTCAAATTTGTGTATTTTTTTTCAATTCAATTTTGTGTGTTTCAGTACTTTACCTTTTGTGTATTGAACAATATTACTTTTATTGAGTATTAGTGTTTTCTGTATTGTGTATTATTGGCTTTGTATTGTGTGTATCATTAGTTTTGTGTATTATTGTGTTATTTGAAAATTGTTGAATGTGTCATCCAACCCGGGGTGGATGTTCAGTGTTGAACAAATAATTCTTGTAACGCCCACAACAACAGGTGCATATTTGTCGCGAGAGGGCGCTAGTGTGTGTGTAGAACAGAGTGTATGTGTAAACAGAGTAAGAACAAGAGCGAATGGAGAACGCTCTAATAAAATTCCTTTTATCTTAGTCTCGCCATTTAATGCGTGGTGTAATCTTTTAGAGATTTTAAAAACATGTGTAATGAATCAGTGCAAAATTAAACAAAGGCCAGCAACTTCCAACTCTCATAACCAGCATCTGAGGTTTTGAATAGCATTTGGGACTTTCGAAGAAGCGTAGAAAAAACTTCTGAGGTGTCGGGAAGCTCAATACACTACCATCTTCGTTAACTACCGGAGAACATGACTGTGTTATCGAACGCCATGAACGGAGTCTGTCACTGCGCACAATAGCAACTCGTGCGGGTACAACGTGAGTACCATTCAACGTTGCCTCACACGATGGATTCACGTGCGCCACGAAGAGAAAATGGTGCGTACAAGTCCAAATCAGAGTGCACAGACTGGCGTATTCAACAGTTAACTATTCCAGACTATTCCTCCAAGGTTCGTGACACCCGACGCCGGTTGCCCCCAGAAGCAGGTAGATCTGTTTCCACCCAAACCATACGCGACAGATTGAAACAAGTACAGTTACGTTCAAGGGTACCAGCAGCAGGAGTACCGTTGACCACTCAACACAGGATTAGACACTTTTCGTGATGTCATAGTCATTACACGTGGACCATCGAATGGCATTGGGTATTGTTGTTCACTGATAAATCTTGTTTCTGTCTATGGTTGTCGACAGGTATGGCGATGACTCGAAAAACGCTACGGACCTACCCATTTTATCGTGCGTCAAACCGGTCCTGCACCGGACATTATGACTTAGGATGACATAATGTTTGATCACAAGACGTCTCTGGTCCACATTGACGGACTTTTAACAGCGGACCGCTATGTCACACAAGTTGAGGATCCTGTTCTGTCCTTGTTGCAGGGCTTATCGAACCCAGTATTCTAGGAATACAATGCCCGGCCACATGTCACTCGGCAAATTCTTAGCAGTCTGACTGGATTTGACTTCTCTCCCTGACTGGCAAACTCTTCAGATCTGAATCCCATCGAACTCCTATGGGATCTCATTGGAAGTGACATGAGCTGAGGATCACTGCGCAAACTGCGGACTATCTGCGCACAGCAGTGGATTTGGCTTGGCAACGGTTACCTCAGGCAACCATCAATGAACTAATTGATAGAATGGCTCGTCGGATTGAGGCATGTATAGCTGCCCGACGTGGGCACATTAGATATTGAATTATTTGGTTTATAATGGTTTTATTTGCATGTTTTTTTAATCATCTGTATATCCACCTCACCACTACCACTTCTGAAATTTGCATGACGCTATGAGCATTATTTATTGGTGTTGCAATATCACTTTTGAAGAGTGTAATAACTATAACGAGAGTTCGTAAATAATTGAAACTTATTTAACTTTTAAAAACATCAGCTTCATGCTATCGATCCATTTTAATCAAATAGTTATTCTTACAGATATCGCAATTTTTTTTTATCTTAGTGAAAAAATTATTTTTATTTACAAGGGAGTACGCACATAATTTTCTGTTTTATTCTATCATATTACCTATCATGCATGGCAATAATCGTCATGTTTTTAGAAATAATACGTAAATAAAAGTTTTGTATTAAGACAAAAAAAACCACGTAATTTATATTTTTAGTAAAAATATTATCTTTCTAAATATATATATCCGTATTTAGTTCAAACAAAAGTTATATGGCTTCATCAATCTTTTATTTTTATTGTGTTATCATTTTTGGCTGTCATCAAATGCATATATTATTCATGATTATTGTTCAATGTTTCAGTGTATGAATTGGTTATCAAATATCTATATTAGCTAATACAATTTTGCCGTTATGTCTTTAGCCAGTTCGTGACAGAGAAGTATTATATTTCGAACCACCACAAAAATATGGTTATAATCAGGTAACGTCAAATGAATATCTGCAACTTAATGGTTTCAAAGGCAGAAAACTCCAATTAAAAACATGCATTTTTTTTATCAGATTCTTTCTGTAATGTAATACTAACTCAATAATGCTTTGATTCTAATCTGTCGCAAATGATTACAGTTCAGTTTAACAAGTGATGTCGATGTTCATTCTAATCACGTTTGAAAAAAATCATGAGCCCAGAAAATATCTTAGTAGATCTCATATGTGGGCAACAACAAAGTAACTTACTTATGATTGATCAATGTTTTAATCGAAGTTGACAATTTATTAAAACTTTGATCAATTATGAAGACCGCTTCTAGAATGGTGACACTTCTTGTTGATGAATTAAATACAAAATAGGGAAACTCATAATTAAAGAGTTGCTTTTTTCTTCGAAATTTAAAATCAATTAACAGATCGCTCAAAATATAGTGCTTTCGCCATCTCTGATTTTAAAAAAAAAATTATGAAAATTATTTGGTTTAATTTGATATAAATGGTGTGTGCTAGATGAAATACTGTGGAATGATATAAGTATTTTTATTTTATAAAAATTTCGCTAAAGTGATTAACAAAAAATTTTATTGTTTCAATATACTCACCTAATGGTTTACCTTGATCTTACAAAAGGTCTTTAATTTATTATAATTGAAGCAAACTATACGTATAAAAAAGGTACATGAAATGCAAAGGGTGGTTATAACTACTGTTCCCCATTCAAATTGCTATAAAGAAAGAACCGCTGATCGGAATGACTATAAATTTGAACTGATTGAACAGAGTGTTTTTTTCCAGGTATAGAAGTTTAAGTTGGCATTACTTTCCAAGATGGCGACGGATTTAACAGCTGTCAAGTGATTTATTCTCAGTTTGGTTTGGCAATTCATCATGAATAGACTCACGCCTGAACAACGCTTTCAAATTGTGCAATTTCATTTCGAAAATAATGGTCGATTTTCATAAGCGAATTTTAAGCGCACTTCTGGTTGAATGGCTACGTCAACAAACAAAACTGCCGCATTTGGAGTGAAGCTAATCCACAAGTGTATGTCGAAACACCGTTACATCCAGAAAAACTGACTGTTTGGTGCGCTTTATGGGCTGGTGGAATCATTCTTCAAAAACGATGAAGGCCACAACGTTACAGTCAATGGTGATCGGTATAGAGCCATGATTACTAACTTTTTCATTCCTGAATTGAACAATCATGATGTCCAGGAGCTTTGGTTCCAACAAGACGGCGCAACATGTCACACAGCTCGTGCCACAATCGATTTATTGAAAGACACGTTTGGTGACCGCCTAAATTCACGTTTTGGACCTGTAAATTGGCCTCCAAGATCTTGTGATTTAACACCGCTAGACTATTTTTTGTGGGGCTGTGTAAAGTCATTGGTCTATGTGGATAAGCCACAAACGCTTGATTATTTGGAAGACAACATTCGCCGTGTTATTGCCGATATACGGCCACAAATGTTGCAAAAAGTCATCGATAATTGGACGTCCAGATTGGACTACATCCGAGCCAGCCGTGGTAGTCCTATGCCAGAAATCATATTTAAAATGTAATGCCACAAGATTATCTTTCGAATAAAAAAAATTCATGTCAGTCGAATAATATGTCGTTGTTTGATTGCAATTTAAAGTTCTATACCTCTCAAAAAAACACCCTTTACATGAAGAAAAAAGAAACAGTCCGGCATAAAAAAATTTCCTTGGTGTTTACATTATTGCTTTACATACGGTTTTTGGCCCAAGGACAATCAAAACCAAATTTTTCCTATCCAATGTGAGACGACTTTGCCGTAGTCCATGAGCTTTTCACTAACATTCCAACAACTTTTGAATGACTTGGAAGTCAATTTTTCCGTCAAAATCTTAGGAAATCATGCACATTGAGCAATACAGTTGGTTTAATGGGCAACTCATGCCAGAGTGATTCAAATTGCCTCTTGTAGCCGAATCCACTTTCGTTACGCCACTTACACTGCTATCTATTGATACATTATGCAACTTTTTATTTATGCTGCAGCATTTCCCTCATTTTAAGGTATCCGACTACGATCGAAACCGTGATTTTGCAAAAGCACATAAATGGATAATTTTCATGATATTTAGTGTCACTTAGATTAAAATACATATATATATATAATTATTTTAAGGACATTTTGACAAAAAAAATTATTTAAATACAATATTTTGGCAAAAAATTAACTTAGAATAATTTTTTTTTCCAAAATGTTCTCCTTTTGTGAAAAATGCTTCTATTATAATAATATTTTGCCTGTATATAGCTTAGACCTCTCTACAAAGGCTCAACTGGAAATTTTGAAACATATAACTTAGAAGTGGGTTTATCCATATTTTACTACAACAGATGGGAGCACTTTTAAGAAAATAACGCCAATAATTATTTCAATTGGTTGTAACTCTGAAAAATAATGTGAATTTTCCAAAACTCATAGTTGAGCCTCTGTAAACAGGTCTGAGCTATATACAGGCAAAATATTATTATTATAGAAGCATTTTTCATACAAGAAGAACGTTTTGAAAAAAGGTTACTCTAAGTTAATTTTTTGCCAAAATATTGTATTAGTGAACTTTTTTTTGTCATAATATCCTCAAAACAATTTTATACATGTATTCTAATCTAAATGACACTAAATATCATGAAAATTATCCATTTATGCGCTATTTTAAAATCACGGTTCCGAACGTAGTCAATAACTTAAGTTCAAATTAGAAGTCGTTCTGATCTGTGGTTCTTTTTTACAGCATTTTTACAATGAAATTTTAATTATAATCACCTTGCATTGTTCAGTTATATATATATATATATATATATATATATATATATATATATATATATATATATATATATATATATATATATATATATATATATATATATAATTTTTTAATAAATTCTACTTGAGAGACTAAAATTCATTGAGAGTTAAAATTAAAAAAAAGTATCATATCATTAAGATTTTGGAAATTTAAAAAGATGAATGCTACTTAATCATAAGTTATGCTGACTGAGGACTTAAAAGTGAGTTTTAACCAGTTTTATGGCAAGTCAATCTTCCTATTTTAGGCTTACAACACTGAGCATCAAACAGCCTACTCCCTTCCCATTCTAAGTACAACCTTGATTAGCTTGTTCGTTTTTGTTTGCTACCTCCTTCAATAGATAGATGTCTGTAGCTCCGAATTTATGTAGATATACATTTTGTTGAAAGTCCTTGTGGGAAACGACGCCATTGCAGGATATTATAGACTTTTTAGCTAGAGAGGGGCATTTACAGGCGCAAGTGTTATGGTAAAAATATTTTTGTTTTACTTCTACAATTTTACTCTGTACAGAAGTGGTCTTCAAACTGTGTTCCGCGGAACGCAAGGGTTCTTTGAGTCAAAATAAAAATTTGAAAAATGAAAAGAAAACCTATACAGGTTTACGCAAAATAGATTCACATTCTATGGGGAATTTGTATGATCACATGTTTCGAAAGCCGTGTTTCCCAATATAGGTCCTACGTACCTCATGGGAAAAACTTTAAAAAAAAACAAATTGGAAGTCGGATAACCTTTTTTTTAGTAATTTCCTGCAACTTTTATTATAATACAAGAATATTAAAACGTTTATTTCCTTGTGTGTATTACCTAAATTGTGAATATTCTATTGTTCGTGAACTTAGGTTCCTCAGAATAATTTTATATTTATTAGTGCAATGTTTTGCAAAACTAAGGGGAATGGAATGAATTGGATTCTAACGACAGAGTTAAACATTTTACAATAAAGCACTTTTTTCCATTAAAAAAACACTTAACATCTAACAGCTGTAATACAATATTTCTAAGAAGAGAAAACCAAGCATGAATGAATAAATCAAAAGGCTTGCTAATGAAGGATAAGGAACAACTTATTAACCTATTAACAGATTCGTCATTAAACTCTAAATTTAATCAGAAACTGCTTTAAATTTTAGGCTACAAATTTGTAGAATACAAATTTGACAGAATACAAGAAAGATTCTCACACAGTTATGAACATTTTAATGCCATTCGGAACAACGTATTTAAGTTAAAAATATTCCTGATCATGCGTGGCAACAAGAACAAAATATAGCAACAAATTAAAGCAGAATAAATGAAATGCAACAGCAAATAGCTTCAACAGACCTAAACATTTTTTAATTCTAATGGCAGATTATGAACAGTTACAGCAAGTATAAAGAACTTTTTAAAAAAGCTGAAACAGAGTTCATTAATCTAGCATATTTCTAGCGCTTAGATTGGAACAGTCCACCAGCATTCCACTGTAACACTCTCCTCTTGTGTGCGCCACACAAGGGGAGTTTTGTATTTTGTTTTTAATTTATCTTGAATAGAAGAGAAAAGTACTTTGGCGAAAAGAGCTATTGCAGATGTGTTGGTAGCCATAATAGACGAAGGAAAAAACTGATGTTGAGTTAATACAGACTTAAACTTTAAAAGTATATTTAAGAATATGCAGACATACATCTAAGTTACTAAATTTTACGCATGGGTAAATGACACCTGTGGTGCACAATTTAATGTTATTAATGAGAAAATGACATCAATATTATTGAAAAAGATTAATAAAAAATTCAGTATTTTTCTTAAAATATCTTTTCTTAAGGTCTGTGTTTATTCACTTTATGTATCATTTTAAGATATATTTTTCTAAGGCATTTTTTCGATGGGGTTCTTTGGGTGTACCTTATACTTTTAAGGGTTTCATGAGTCAACAAAGTATAGCATTAAGATAATGATTCAGAAAAAAAAAATCTAATCATTTAAAAAACATTGAAATTAGTCTAAAAAAAGCAAAAACATCCCTTTCACTTGAAAATAAGAAAGCAACTCACGAGTTTTCTTTCAGGAAATCGCATCTACAAATTACACGTCTTATTTTAGCACAAGTTCCCGCGGGAGACGACGATATATCTTTCACACACTCCTCTCAAAACAAGCGACAACCAACAGAAACGCTCAATACCATTACGAACTGTCCATGTGCATAGATCTGGAAACGCGGTCTGAGATAAAAGACGTGTCCATTGTTCGGGGCCCTGTTTTATCCATGGGGCGCATTCAGGCCCCACTGGTCTAAGACAAGACCCTCTTCTTATCGTCTGACAGCTAATGTGGGGTTATATTTATGAGGGGTTCCGCTTGACTCTCTTCGTTTGGTATTTGTTGGGTGTTGGGTGGAATCTTGGAGAGGGGGTGATTTTGCTTTTATGTGTGGGAGAATTTTACTTGCTTTTATTTGGAGGGTGGTTTCAAACGTTCCGCTGCAGAAGAGGAATTTGTAGAAGTCTCATCTAAACGTCATTAATTTTACTTAGAAATGGATACATGAATTTTTTTCTTTGACAGTTTGGTAGCAAATTTTTATCGAATTTGGGAAGAAAAGAATATGTATAGTGAGTCAGATGCTTCCTTTATTTTAAAGGATTTCTTAAGGAACACCACATTTTAGATTCTTTTTCTACTGACTGAGATAAATTGTGCACACAAGCATCGAAATAAAAGGATAGCAGAAGAGGAATGCAAGAAAATGACTTCATGATGATTAATTTTTTTATAATTGGATTATTTATAATTATCTAAGCATTTTAATGTCTTTAACATTTCAAACAGAATGCATGAAAATTGGTATTAAATTTTAGTAAAAATATTTTTGCGTTTTGGAAGATAAATTGCAGATACAATTTTGATATTATGATGAGAGAGAGAGAGAGAACTATTCATTCAGATTTTGTTAATAGATTCATAAGTGAATGAAAATATTTGGAATTTAAAAATATTTTTCAGGAGCAAATTAGAATCTAAAAAAAAAAAGATACTTTTAAAAATAATTCGTCGATGTAGTTCGAATATTATTTAAAATTTAAAAAATCCCAAAACGCAGTGAAAATAATAATGAAAATAAAAGAAAGTCATACTTAATCTATAGACAGATTTAAAATGAAACGGGCTGAAATAATGTTAAAGCAAATAATGACAGAAAAATTAAGTTCATAGTTAAGCAGTGTACAATCTGATATAAAAAGAAGAAAAAATCTCACCAACTAAGCCTAGAGCTTAAAAAGGTATTTCTTTAAGCTAGGAATATACTAAACAATACATTATGAATAAACTGAAAAAGAAAAGACATTTCTTTAAAGATTAACAAATGCCGAACTTGAATTTATAAATAAATATGTGCTTAACTTATTTTGTTGCTATTTTTTCCATGAAAGATAAACGCAGAAGGTTCCTTTTTAAACTGTCAGTTTTTCAGCCAAACCTTTGCCAGGTAAACTGAAACGTACGTAATATACATACAAAGTGAATTTACATCAATTAGAAATAAATGGAAAAGTTATTCGTGCAAAAAAGTAATATCCATTAAAAAATGTGCCAACTGCTGCAATAAAAATTGAGGTAACTGAGTTAATGATATTATTCCGACTTATGAAGTGATTGTTCTAAATGTTTTTTCTTATGAAAAGGAAGCATATTTGTAATCTAGTCTGTCTTTCCTATACTGGTTTGCAAAAGTTTAGCAACAAATTGAAAAACCATGGTAAATTGACTAGAAGTTCTGAATTAAAATTTGCACATAATACGATAAAGGCAAGCTGCATCGAGTAGCAATATGCAAGAGCATGGTAGTGACAACACTTTTCTTAAACACGGCACAACTTAAAACCCCAGCCGTTTAAAAGGAAATCGCTATTCAATAAATGACGATATATTCAATAAACTCAAAATCACCCAAAACATAAAAAGTTCGATGCCTTATAGAGTCATAGGCTGACTAGAAACAGGTCAACGACAGTCTGACGTTTCAGAATAGCTAAATGTCGACTATTCCGACTATGTTCAAATGACGTACAGTAGAACGTCGCTTATCCGAATCAATTGGGACCGGACACAGTTCGGATACTCGATTGTTCGGATAACCGAAAACCGAATGAGATTCATGCAGAATAGGAAACTGGACACTATACGAATATTGAAAATCAACGCATGCGGGAAACGAGCTTGAAAAAAAAAGCAAAGTAGGTGCAAAATATCGCAATTTTACCTTTATTGTGGAAAATAATCACTTATTTTTCGTTGTACACCTTCATTTTTTCGCTGAAAGATCTCTAATTCTCATGAGCATCAGTAGTTGAGTAGGACAGCATTTTGAATGTTGTTCGTACCACTCCATAGCTGTGTCTAACGCAGAAAACGCGTTAGCATTTGATGGACCCTTGCTACTTTCGTTACTGTTATTGTTCTCGTCTTTATCCGTTTCCTCGGCAACAGAGTCGGATTCTTCTTGCACGAAAGTCCTAATCTCGTCATCATTTAGCATTTGAAATCCACATACTTCAGCATCGCATGCCATCCAGGTTTCTACATCTTCATCGCATTCTTGAGATCCTGGGATCGATTGGACAAAGTCGATAATCTCCTCCCTATGATACACCTCCTCATTTGGAAACAAACTGACCTAATATTCTCCGAGCAGATGTTTACCAAATCACACAACTGAAATTCCACAAATATCCCTGACCTTGGATTTTCCCGTCACTTTTGGTCTCACGGGAAACAACTGTGGAGCATTGCACTGTTCAGAAACGTATTCGTATACAGTACATGTTGTTGACCAAAAAAAAGCTGGTCTGGATATTTGACGCTCCGGATAATAAACGTTCGGATAAACAACGTTCTACTGTACTTGCAACTTAATACTCGTTACACCAAGTCTATAACTACATCTAACTTAAGATCCATGTCTATGTCTGTAATAGAAATGACACTATTAGCCATGACGGCATTCAGAAGGCTGCCTCAAGAAATTCTGCTAATTGATGAGTCCAGTTTTACGTTACAGAAATGTTTAAGCATGGAGAGAAGCAAATGATCTATATCGGGGGTCGTCAACCTTTTAGCTGTGACCTGCCAAACCAATCTGATTTAGTACACAGTTCCACACAGTAGGACATTTTTGAAACAATTTGATTCCTGCTTTAAGGCATGCAGAGAATAGAGAATATCTCTCTTTATTATAGTTAAATGAAAAAAATAAATGAGTGTTTGCATCACTCAACTTTCATATTGCAAAATCAGAATTATCATGTGTTACTTTCAATTTGACACGATTCTAAGCATTCAATTGTAAAACAATTTATATGCGGACTCGAATCATTTTTCATACAAAGAAAGATTTTTTACTTAGATATATAGAACCAAAAGCGGAAAGCAGAGTACGTGCAATTATGTCTCTTCAAACAATTAAATCGCTTCAGCAATGCTATATAATAATTTACAAAAAAATAGCTGTAAATTTATTTTTAGAGTTGTTTTTCCAATTTTTTCGTAACTCTGTAAATGTTCCTGATTCTGAAGATGTTTGTCAAATAAGGTTCATTACAAAAATGTATCAACTTCAATCCACTCAAAAATTAACAAATCTGCAGAGAAGTGCAGAATGCCATTGAGAATTGTGCCGCAAACCACATGTGATATGCGTGCCATAGTTTGCCGACTCCTGCTCTATATCTTCAGTATGACATTCAGAAACAAAATGTTTTTATAGAAGGGGGTGCTTTTGTATGGGGAAAAGTATATTTAGGTATCATATATGTTCCCACATGGAACTCTTACTATTCACAGGTACAGACAGGGTATACTGGATAATGTTGTCCATCCATATGCTGCAGGAAACGGTGATAGATTTATTTTGTATGCTGATAGTGCCTGCTCTCTTCGATGATCAGTTTCTTGAAAAACAAACTATTACCAAAATGAAATGGCAAGCATACTTTATCGATCTAAGCATCATTAAGCATGTGTGTGATACCATCAAGAGGCATTTTGATGGTCTCCAATACCCTATCGAAACCTTTCATGGTCCTTATTTCTCTTAAATATATTTTGTGATGAGCCGGTCTCTTACTCCTAACTGCTAAGAGGGGATGCCGGCAGACTTGGGAAAATTCCATTTGTTTCTCTAATTGTTGGGGAAAAGTTTCGCAAATGGCTGGTCAGAAATTCTGACCCTTTTTTACCATGCCATTCCGAAGTTAAAAGAAACACCGTTATATTATTTATCATTTTCTCACGATTCGCTGGCGACAGCGCGCTTGAGAACTTACAATATGAGCCGAAACAGACTCCTGCCATTGGCAGCCGACAGACAAGAGATCAAAGAGGGATTAGGCGGTGAGGGATCATGAGAAACGAGAGGTTTATAAAAAGAGCGAGGGAGTACCAAGATCAGATTTTACTTGAGAGAACCGAGGATAGCCTCTCTTTTAGCGATAGACCTGCGATACAACTATACTGAGTCCGCGAATTAAGGTGGATTTCGAACCGTGGAAATTGTGAAGGAACAACCGGACGGTGCATTTCGAGCCAGCGAGCTCACCCATATTCAGGGTGGAATCACCGACAGTGAACTGAGTACTGTTGGACCCCTGTGACATATCCTATGTCTTTCCTCTAAAGAGAAACTTTAGTACCTTATTTCATGCGAGAGAAATAAGTCAGTGTAGCAAAAGGGGAAGTTTTTCTGTAGACTCATTTTACAATTAAATTGTAATAAAACTAATTTTGATGAATTTTCATACTGTAAAATAAATAGTATTCAAGAGCTGTTTGAAATCATTAAAATTTGTACAAATTCAAATACAATCAATATTCACTTGTGACGAATCTATTTGGCACCTTTCCACTAATACTCTTAGGCGTCTTTGGGGATTGTAAATTCGCTTATATTTCCAATCAGCTCTAAAAGAAGAAAATGGAAAAATGTAAATGAATTAAGGTATTTAAGGAGAGCGTTGTAAGTTAGCAGATAGAAGGTGATTGAGCCAAGAGCAGTAGTGAGCTATATATATATATACTATCAAGTGGATTGCGTGTTTAAGAGTGTTGCTGTTATTATTCAGCGAAATAGCATAAGAAAGATTGATCTAACTGGAGAGAACGACATTACAGCCAGGTGATATATTATAACTTAGTTTTCTGACCCCACAAGAGTTAATATATAATAAAGTTAGCGAAAATTTAATGAAGGTTAATAATTCTAGTTGCGTATATTTCTCGGTCCTCTTATTCCGGCAAACCCGTTCGATATTGAGATTAGTAGTTGGTTAATATCATATTTTGTAATTTAATTTAATAGTAAAGTATTGTTTGATATTTGTAATTAGAAGGTTTCTAATTGAATCTATTGAATAAATATAATTTGTTATTATACAAATCGCGCCTCAAGTTAATTTTAGTGTCCAGGGAGGGGGGATCTCACACACTTTACCTTCGTTAATGATAACATTTAAATGTCAAATAAAAGTAATTAATTTACATTTCTTATTAACTCGTTGTATAGAATTTCTTGTAGTTATTTTTGTAAATTTTTAATTATATTTATAATTAAAAAAATACAAGGAATCAATTTTAACGAGTTAAGTTAAGCGAAAGCGCGTAAGAAGAAATTCGGTTAGCGCGAAATAATACACCCTTCCCGATAAATTACCGTAAATCTCTGGGAATGAACAAATTACGAAAAACACCATCTACGCAGGCTAAATGTTAGTGGGGTGCTTGAGAAAGTTCCTGTATTATTGGACTGTTCTACCGTATCATCGTAAGAATTCGTTGCAATAAAGAGGCTTTTTTGTAATATCCTTCAACACAAAAAAATATTTCAGTCCCCACAGCTTCGTGTTAAACGATTTTCACTGTAAAATAAAAAACCTAATAGACATGTAATATAAACTCTAATAGGCATATAACATAGTTTATCTGCTTAATAGAGTTAAAGACAAACATAACTTTTAATTAATTATTTTAAACTTATATAGTCAGAGATTTTCTTTACTTTCTTTTTTTTGAGGGTATATCATAATATATTTTAATGTGTTTTTAAATATTGTGGAGTTTTTTTAAAAAAAAATTCATGAGAAGTAATATAAAATGCATTTTAAATACACAAAAACTAATTTAATAAATTTATGTGTAAAGTATTCTAAAACGCGCGCGCGCGTGTTCTTGGCTTTCTTTTCTCGTATTCTCTTACTTAACGCAAAACTCCTTGAAGAGGAGGACTATTTTTCGAAACGGAACACTACTAAATATTTCATTACTTACTAAAAAATTCAAAAATTCAACCTAACTCTCCTTTTTCATCATCAATATTCTCTCATACGAACCTATTCATCATGATCTCTTACGGAAAGTCTCGAGGGGTCTCTCCAATAACAGAAACCCACCAACACACAAAAACCGAGAAGGGGGAAGAAAAAAAGAAAAAACCGATACATGGAATACTCTCTCCCCGACCCCATTCATTTCCACTTTTCACACCAATGACCCCCTGATGTATGCGGGGCTGGAAAATAATCCCTCTATGGAATAGAAAAGATTTTTCTAAGGATCATCCTCACAAGAAGATTATGGACATGTATGGAGTACGAAGAATATAAATCTCCGCGTTCCAACACTCTTCAACTTCACTTCTATGGACCTCCTAGTTATGACGTCACGGGTTGATGAATGACGTGTCGTGACGTGCCCGGGATCCAAATTCCTGCCGTCAGAAAGGAACCAAGTTCTGGAATGATGGACCACAGGGTATTAAAATTCTGTCAAAGGGGGCAGTTATCACTCTCACGGAATGCGAAAGATTTGGGTGAAAAGCATACTTTCTTGGGTGGAAAGAATGTAACATGGGAATGCTTGATCTCGTATGGGTGTGAGGTCACTGTGTTTCTGTAACAGATCACTAGATAGGTGTGAATGAAAATCGATGTTTTGGCGAGATAGGCGTTCCAATAAGAAGACAAAGAAGTGAGGTGTAAAAGTGAAGTCTCTAACAAATCTTTGTCAACTGAGTGGGGAGAATAAATTTATTTCGAATTATTCTAGAACTAATTTGTATTTATACGTATATTCTACTATTTATGTATACGTAAAAGCAGTAGCGCGCACAGGAATTTTTCAAGGGGAGGGATCCAGGGTCGAAATTCCTGCATTCTTGTATCATGCTCCTTTTGATGTTGTCGATTTTCGGGAACAAAAGGCTAATAGTAAAAAAACTAATTATTGAATAAATAATTAACATTAATTATTAAAATTAATCATTAATAACAAATGCTTGATTAAATTTTACGTACTATATACTTATAATTATAATCAATCGGAAAAAAAATCAAGGCCTTTCAGGGTGTGGACCCCTAGGACCCCCCCCCCTTGTGTACACCCCTTTGTAAAAGCAATTTCAGTCAGTAGAGATACATATAACTACAATGGCAAACCTCATCCGCAATAATACAAATGTCAACAGTAAAAATCTAATTTACCGTAAAATCTGGCGCTTAGAGCGCACCGCCGTAAAGCGCGCACCTGTCCTTTGAAACTGCATTTCTTAATTTTGAGGTATTTTCACCGTATAACGCGCACCCTCTTGTATATGAAGAAACTTGAAATGTGCCTATACAGTTCTTTTAATGTTTTGAAATTTATTCGAGGTATTATCCCAGGCTTCCGAAAAAATAGTATCCTTCTATAATTACATCTAAGTTTATGTCATTTCTTTTAACTAAACAGTATTTCGAGGTATATAGAAGTCCTAATTTCTTTATACTCATCTGTTTCTTTTTTAATATCTTTATTTTTTAAGTTATTAGTTTTATACTTGGCGTATAACGCGGACCCGTAAATTTCAATCTCATTTTTTGTGTTAAAAGTGTGCTTTATACGCCGGATTTTACAGTAGTTTAGGTGGCCATGGTAGCGTAGTGGAACTTGGGGCCGGCGTGTCGCGGGTTCCAATCCTGTGCCACTGAAGATCCGCCGTGTAGAGGAGGCTGATTCATGTTCATTCTATCGAGCTCAAAGTGCCTCCCTTGGGCGTGGTAATTTGGATGAGGAATGGCAGTTCGGGCGTCATTCTCGTTATTTTACAGAGGCTCAAAATTACGAGGTCCGTTGCCAATAACCTTCGTGTTGGCTTTTAGGGTGAAGCAGTGCCACACTCAAGGGTATGGTGGGGAGTCTCCGAGTCCGGAATCCCCATAGCCCTTGATTTTTTCCTGATTGATTATAATCCTATGTATATAGTGGGGGAGATCAGGGCAAGATGAAGGGTGGGGAAAGATAACGAATGTCTTAATCTTTCCGTTTTCCATTAGGTGGAAGGATCAACCGGACACTACTGGCTCTCCTATTGGCCGTTCGTTAAACAATAGTATGGAGAAGCTGAAATCGCGCCTTTTTTGTGTCAGCTATGAAGTTTGATTGCTTACCGCTGCCACGAAATATCTTTTATACATGTATACATAAGCTCTGCTACAGATACAGGCAAGATATGTCATTTCTCTTTAATATTTATGAGTAACTTAGTTTAAAAATGTCACCTATTACCATGAATAAATGTAAATTAATCGACTTCCTTCATGGCAATGGAAATGAATATTTTTAAACAGGAAGTCCAGGGCAAGATGACGAGCTCGTCATCTTGTCTCGTGTATCGGAATTTATTAAACTAACTATCTTGTCAATTCTATTAAATCCTGTAAACGCTTGCTTGTCTGTATGTTTGTCCGCCCTATAGGAAAACCCTATCAGGCTCAAAAAATGAAACACCTCAATATCTTCAATTATAACAGTGCAATTGCTTTACGACAGTTACCGTTGAATTGGGTTTGCCTATGCAACACTTTTCGAAGTTGCAGGCTACACCCGCAATGGTGGTGGTTTTTAAAATATAGAGTAATAGTGGTAATTCTCAGACCCTGTGGTAGTAGAAAACCAACCTAGAAACCCTCTAGAAGAACCAGAACTTATGGCAAATGCTGATTCCGATGCACCAAAGAAGCCTGTTAGTGTTTTTTTTGTTTCAAACTATTCCCTAAAGCAACACAATATGAGAAAAAAATAAAAGCAAAAAAATGAGCTCAAGCATTCTTAGAAGCACACCCATCAAGGAAATGTTGGAACAAAGGGAAAAGCAGAAGGAAGAACAGAAAACACTTTAAAAAAACAGAGAAGAGAAGCTCGTGAAGCTGGAAAGGGAGTAAAAAAATCAAACTAAATTCCTGTAGGCCTAAGTCTATAAAATCCAAGCCATACAGTCGAGTTTCATCAACTTCAAAGGATGGTGTTATAAGATGTCCTGCTTGTGACCCTCCAACAGAAGAATAGATCAAGTGCTGTAAATGCTAAGAGTGGTGGCAGGAGAAATGTTCCTATTATGAAAATGGCACTTTTATTTGTAAATATTGTTAACTGCACAACCAAACATTTAAACATTACGTTACCATATATTCCGCTTAGTTTGATACTTTTTAAGATGTAAAAACACAGTTATCATTTTTTAAACCATATAACATATTCAAAGGATACAATATGTTCAACCTTATTCAGTGTTGTCATCTTGCCCCAGTACTGGGGCAAGATTACAACACTGGCTTGTTAAGGTTCTAAAAAAATAAAATTATTCTTTGTTTATTTTTATTTGAAAAATTAAGTGGTAATATATTTAATACTACAAAAGACTACTCTAATACTTCATGTAAAATTAATTTTTTATCCTTAAAAATAAATTAATAAACAACAAAAATTGTTAACATTGTAATCTTGCCCCGGTCTCCCCTACGTAAAATTTAATTCAATACTTGTTACTAATAATTAATTTTATTAATTAATGCAAATTATTTATGCAATAATTAATTTTTTACTGTTTTTTGTTCCGGGAAATCGAAAAAATCAAAAGAATATGTTGGGCGGCGTATTGGAGCAATGTACGAGAATGGTCGAATTTCCACCCTTGAAAATTCCTGCGTGCGCCACTGGATTGGGTAAATACCTTTCTGCAGTAAAGTAATATACAAAATGGAAGGCACTGATGTCAAAAACAATTACCTAAATTCAATTAAGTTCCCCAAAAGATTGAATGTTTTTATTATTTAAAATAAATTAGAATTGTTTGCAGAACTGCGACTACAGAACCTGAAAAGAAGAGAAGAGAAGAAGAAGAGAGAGAGAGAGAGAGAAGATAAGAGACTCATACTTCCATATAATTTTAATTACTCTTTTATCTCAAAAATGTATCAAAAAGATAAGAATGTATTAAAAACTAAAGCTTCTTCCTTATTTTTGCATTTTACTTTTAAGTAACCGTTATATATATATATAGATATATATATATATATATATATATATATATATATATATATATATATATATATATAGATATATATATATATATATATATATATATATATATATATATATATATACTTAGTGTAATTCATCAACTCTGCAAGAATTCTATCGAAAAATATATATTTTTTCACATCTGCTTATGATGTATTCAGATTAGAACGAATGCAATACCAAATATAAGGTATTACACCAATCAAAAATTTTATTATTGTGAATTCAAACTATTACCTTACTTCTTCCATATTCTACAGTAATGACTCTCAATATTCAATTAGAAAATCAAGAAAAACAGTGACGTCTACCAAAAAACAAAGTTTGTTCGATTTTCTACAGTTGAATAATTTAAATGAGTAAATCTAGTAGCAGTTTAATTATATCTTTCCACACAAATCATTCCTTGACTTATGTGATTGGTACCCTTTCAGAATTTCAAATAAGCTACCACAAAACTATCCATGTGTAATCTCAATAAAATCTAGATTTTCTACCGTACGATATCGTCACCTTCATTTACCTTTAATTATACTCGTATACCATTACTTCGCTCAACGTTATAAAACAAAGCGTACCATCCTTAGTGCAAGGTTTTAACAACCATTTAGACACTAATGAATATTTAAACTCTACTCTAAGGATCCTTTTTTTTTTTTTTTTTTGCCTATCCACATTTCTACATATCTTTACAATAAAAAAAGGGAGGGGGGAACGTTTGCGGTTGTAACTTGTAATCAAATCCAGTTATAAATGATCTCCAGAAGTATGGGCAAACATTTGCATCGGGGTGTCGCCTGGACAGGGAATGGCGTCGCCGAAAAAAGTGTCGAAAATTAAAGGGTTGCGGAAAAAAGTGATGATTCTTAATGATAAGGCATGGAGGAACTGCTGATGTACGTATAAATCCCGTGTGCAAATATAATATTATTATCTCAGATTAAATGGGATGTCTTTTTTTCGTTCCAGTATTGGCCAGTGCTGAAAAGCGTGACCTAGACGGTTTATTATGTGCCAAAGGGGACAAGAAAAAAGTTGTAATCTGTGTTTCGGTTTGGTGTTGAAGATTATTGATTCTTAAGTTTGTTAACTGCTATTTTGATATTTGTTTTTTTTTCCTTTAAAGTTTATTTTGAGATTCTGGGAAGTGTTGCTTAAAATTGATATTGATTAGTATTTTTTGTGGTAAATTGAAATATAGATAAAAATAATCAGCTTGCTTGTATGATGCATATATTTATTTTTCAATTTCCATCGAGGATTTTTCCCGCACTGTAATTTTTATTTAACATCAAAATGGGAAAGAGAAAAATAGTTTATGTATATATATATATGCATAAGAATTATAGGTATTATGCAAAATTTTACTCTTCTTTTAAAAAATTGTTTCTTTTTTTAAAAATTGAAGGCATAAGATGGATAGTCTTGAAAATTTTTATTTTGTGAATAATATATTTTTCAGCCAAAACGTTTCATTTTAATTATTTTTTTATTTAGAATCTATCTACAATTGTATTTGTTGAGGAAAATAATCCCCAAAGTATATTACCTCTGTGGATAGTGCTGCCTCAAAAAAAAACTAGTCAGTGATCGCTTGTGTAACGGGTCTATCCGCGTTTTTTCTTCTAATAGTCCTCTTGGGGGGAAATAGGTCTTCGTAAACTATTCTATTAAAAACATTCCTCCTCCGAAGAAGATGTGATTATGTAAATCAAGACTTGCATATAAAGATTAAACTATCGAGTTAGAGAAAGATTAGACTGCTATAGGAAAGCAGTAACTGATTAACGTAAAGCTAGGCGAGAACAATTCGCAGCTTATTTGATTGAAGATTTCGTCAATTAAGTGTTACATAATATTAGGTCGATATATATTATTTGATTTAATATTAACCTCCAATTATCTCTCTATCTCGATGTTGTTTCCATATTTAGTGATTGGTGCATTTCTTAACTTGGGTTATTGAATTTGTGTCGTGTTGATAATTGTGAATAAATAGAGATTGTTTTGAATATGGTTAATCTTCTTTTTCACCCTCTCGCCCTAATGAACGACACGGGACGTCCATTACACTTGGATTATCTCACTTGAATACAACTCATAATTAGAAATCTATTAATAGTAGCAGATGAGTAGTTCGATATCAAAAGTTGTTAATCCCTTTCCTTCTTGCAAATTCCCTGATTCATATTTTTAAACATGTGAACCCACATTTAAGTGTATTTAATGCAGGGGTAGCCAACCCGCGAAACGCGTGCCACAATGTGGGCCGATGGAGCTGTATCAGTAGCACGTGAAAACTTTAAAATTTTTTGAAAAGATAATAAATAACCCTTTCTTAAAATTGTATTGAAGTTAGGTTGTCTCAGACAAGAAACCTAAACATTTAGATAAAAAAAACATGCTTGTAAATAACTTTTTTTCTCCTATGAACATTATAAAATAAATACTACTTAAAGCTAGCTAATGTGCACTTATAACAACATAAGTTTGTTAGCATCTGTAAGAGCTAATTCTAATATATAAGACTTCGTAAAAAAAGCAGCAATTCAAAAGCCACATTAAGTAAATCCTGAGCGTTTAATAATTATTTTGAATTAAATGATTTACGTTTCTCGTTTTTATTTTACACCTAACCTAATTGATTGAACTTTTAAAAAGTTTATCTACAATAAAACCTAACTTTGTATACTCTCGTCTTATTTATTTCATTATTTTTAAATTTCGACTAGACAGATGCATTTAAAATGTGCTATCTGCGTAAAAGTCCCATAATAAGCCTAAAAGTAACATGTTTCCAATTAGCCGGCTGGGTGGCGTGGTTGGTTTTCCACTGGCCTTCTCCACCCAAGGTTGCGGGTTCGAACCCGTTCCAAGTCGGTGGACTTTCATGATGCAAAATCGAAAGTGGCCATGTCGTATGATTAAACGGCATGTAAAAGATCCCTATAGTATCTATTTGGCTTGCGTGCTCTCGGCAAAATTAAATTCTAGTACAGATTCGCATTGCCAGCGCTCAGGTGCCTCCTCTAGGGAGGAAACTGAGCGTCAAAATTACCTGTGGTGATTGGTATCCACCTATATGGTGCCGCACTAAAAAGAGATACCATCTTCCGGGAGATGTACTAGGTTTGCAATGGTAAAATACCAATCTACAGCCCATTAGAAAAAAAAACATTTCTTTCAATTTTTCATGTTTGTTGAAAAAGTTGGAAGACGCACGAATAAAATTATTTTTCAATCAAATAGTGGCATTCCTCCCTAAAAGGTTTGCCACCCCTGACTTAATTCATTTACTATTTCCGTAATTATCTTTAGCCTTAAACATTTAATGATAAATGTTGAAATAGAAAACCTAAATGTAGATGAAAAATAATTATAAATAATCGTTAAAAGAAAAGAAGTAGCTAACTTTTATTATTTAATTTTATATTATATTATTTATTAATTTTACTATTTAAGAATTCAGTAAACCTCAGATTCGTATTTTAGAATTCGAGTTTTCCATATCAACAAATGGTTAGGCTTAAGAGTAGTAGCAAATGAGAAAAAATAGGAGTTAAGAGTGATAGATAGGGAATTTAATTTTTAATCTAATTTAATTATCCTTACATTTATATATATATATATATATAATATATATAATATATAATATATATTATATATATAATATATAATACATAATATATATTATATATATATAGTAGATTAATATTTTTTAAATTTTTTTTCTGGGAGGGAAGATCGTTGCACCACTGCTTAATTCATGAGTCACCACTGTTTATTGGTACTCATGAATACATAATTCTTTAGAATAATATCCTATTCAATATATAAAGCAAAAAATAAGTTTCACCACAATGATACCATTTGGTATTGATAGTTTATTAAAATCTCCCTTTTCAATCAATACGAGGGCTATTGGTGACGAGCCTCCCACGGCGATATTCACTATAAAATGAATAAATTACTTTTGACTGACTTTTTCTTGATAAGTTCTTCATTAAATAAAGATTTCTTTTGCGAGAATTTTTAATGAATGTAGAGTTTTTATATCTCTCTTTTAACTTAAGATAATTCCACAAAATACGAGTATCTTCTAACCATTAATTTCTGAACTTTTCTGTTTCATTAATTTGTTATTATTATTAAAGTCTTTTGATGGAAACGATTTATAATGAACTTTTAGTTAATACTGTGTGCAAATTCCAGTGACATATATAGTATAATAAAATAAAGTCAACTACTAAGAGACAAATTGTAATTCCTTCAAAGCTATGAAAGAATGAAATTGGATTCTAAGAAACACATCAAAAACCATCAAGATATAAGTAAAATAAATGGTGCAGCAGAATATCGTACTCTAAAATTAGATAAAACCAGAAAATACAAGAATCAGAAGTGTGGAGCTATTAAAATTGAAAATACCGAAAGCGTATTTGGACTAAAATTGAGACCTATTATGACTTTTCTAACAGATGGTCATTCTTACTTTATGGAAACGATTTTGATCAATAAACACCGTATCTTTTTTATGAAAATTTGCTTCTATCTGATAGTTTTGATTTCTTGCTCTAGCAGCTTCAATTTTTCATGAAAGTATAAACTTTTTCTTAGTACTGCTATGCAAAATTTACTTCATGCCTTTTGAACCGTTTTCCAAAGTCCGCTCAAGGTTTTCGGATGCCGTTTTTCTAAGACTCGTTTTAATGAACCGAAATTACAAAAATCCATTGCAGAAGCTTAGGGTGATTCTACATGTATTTCATTAAATGGGATACACTTTATTTCTGTTTCTGATTCTTTCTTTGCTAAATAAGCGGTAGTTGACTTAGACGTGTGAATATAGGTTTTGTCCATATGAAGCTCAACTTTATCAATGTCCTTTCCATATAAAGCTGGAATTTCTTTTTTAAAAATTGGTTCTAAAATATTCTGCTGATAGTAGAGTGAATAAATGTTGGTTTGAGTTCAGTATTTTCTTTTGAATTTTCCTTTGTAACAAACTCCTGCTACTATTATGAATCCCTTTGGGAACTTTTCTGTACACTGACGAAGCCATTCAGTATGGTCATTTCCGTCAGTTTTGCAATAAAAAATTGATTTTCTTTTACAGTTGCTTAAATGTACCAATGCCTCATTAGTTTTACTACAAATTTCTGTTTTTTTAGCAGCTAGATGTTTTTCATATAATTTTCTACAATTTGTTTTCCTTTCAGCAATATGTTTTGGAAAAAGCAGACGTTATTTAGGTTTAAGATATCTGACTACGTTCGGAACCATGATTTTAAAAAGGCACATAAATCGATACTTTTCATGATATTTGGTGTCACTTAGATTAGAATACATGTATAAAAATTTTTAAGGACATTTTGACAAAAAAAAAATTATTTAAAAACAATATTTCGGCAAAACATTAACTTAGAATAACTTTTTTTTCAAAATGTTCTCCTTTTGTGATAAATGCTTCTCTTATAATAATATTTTGTCTGTATATAGCTCAGACTTCTGTACAGAGGCAAAACTATGATTTTTGAAAAATTCACATTCTTTTCAGACTTACCACCAATAGAAATAATTATTGGCGTTTTTTTCTTAAAATTTCTCCCCTCTATTGTCGTAAAATATGAATATAAACCCACTTCTAAGTTATATATTTCAAAAATTCAAGTTGAGCCTCTGTACAGAGGTCTGAGCTATATATACATGCAAAATATTATTATAATAGAAGCATTTTTCACAAAAGGAGAATATTTTGAAAATGGGTCGTTCTGTGTTCCTTTTTAGTCAAAATATTGTACTTAAATAAATTTTTTATTCTAATGCTATTCTTAAAACAATTTTATGTACATTTTCTAATCTAAGTGACACTAAATATTATAAATATTATCCATTTATACGCTTTTGCAAAATCACGGGTCCGAACATAGTCGGATACCTTAAACATCTGTTTTAACTTTATATCCTTATGAATGATTTTAGTTAAAGTTCCGGAAGATATTCCTAGTTTCAATGCAATGAATCTTTGAGTCAATGGATTTTTTTTAGGATCTGAGACTTCCCTTCTTTGATAATTTCCAGCGTTTAAAGAGTCTTAGGATGAAGTTTTGTGGTCATGTTTTTGTTTTTACTTTCTACTAGACGCTCTTTTTCTTTCAAATTCTATATTTTATAAATAACTCTGATTGAAATGCAATAACCGAGATTTTTGCACCGCTTTTTAATTTGTTGATACGAATATTTCTCCTCAGAAAGCATAATTACGTAACCTTCAAGCCATATATCATTTTTATGAGCCATTTTTAAAATAAATATTTTATTTTACATTCCAATCAAAAGAAAATCTTAGCAGATGATTATTCTGAAAAGTTGCCAAAGTTTTATTTCAAAATGCAAACAAGATAATAAATTTCAAAATCGTTTCCGTAAAATGCGCGAACTACCTTCTCTCTCTATATATATTTTGGAACCTCCTTAGTAATTTATAGATCCATGTTGTAAAAAAAATGTAGTTATAAACGTACAATATTAGGAATATTATTAATACATTTGATTTATTCTTTACATGTTCTCTTTCTTGAAAAAATAAATTCAGGTTCTAAGTCCCTTTCTATGGCATTTAGATTTTCAATTACAGTTATTTATTTTATGTACAGAATAAAAGTTATCAAGTATAATGTTTTCCTATTAATTCCAAACCAAACAAAATCATTGACGTGTTAAGACTACTTGAAATCCGAGGTCCCTATGCAAAAGAATGCCACATCTGCGACTCTTTAAAGATGCAGTAAATAGCATACGTTTTCAAGTACTCATATAAACGGCAACTCATAGCAAATAAATGCGTGTGACTCACAATCTCACAAACCTAGACATACGCCGGCTTGACGGACTACCTCCTTTCTACTAAATGGGTAGTGATAGTGTATAGTGGTAGATCTAGGCCAAAACACGAAGGATGGACATTATACGATCAGGGACGTTTTAAGATTCTTTTAGGCCCTGAGCTCATAGGAAAAAGTAAGCCCTACCTGAGGTCTTTAAAAGTACACAGTACACAGCATGCATTGTTAAATACTCGTTCAAACGGTAACTTGAAACAAATAAATGAGCACGATTCACTATCTCACAAAACTAGGCACAAATCGGCTCGACCGATGGCTGCATTTTGATCAAATGAGTAGAATGATTGTTTATGGTACTAGGCTTAGGCCTAGACATGGACAACCATCATCACATAATAATAATACAGTCTTACCACTTTTACCAGTTGACATGCACTTTGAAATTATCTGTTTTTCTCTGAGAATATGTACGGGAATAATACTTGACAGTTAAAATGATTTTGATTATGATCTTAATGAGGCCTAGTCGAGAGCAAGATTAGTACCTCATTAAGCTAAGGCCCTATGCCCGATCCCAGGAGGCCCATGTCTGAGAATGTCCCTGAGCAAAAGCCAAAACTGTTCTTGGACAGTGATTGAGCGAGAAAAATAAAATTTAAAAAATTCAGGTTTTCCAGTTACAAAAGAAAATAAAAACACACCGAATTTGTCCTAAATAATATTCGCAAAATTTTTAAAGTTTTAAATGTGAATCACAAAATAGAGTGATACTATTTCATGAAATTTCCCTCCACCTTCATTTCATTTATATTATATGCTTTGTGGTTACAAGGTTAAAACAAAACAAAGCAGAAAGCTACAAAACCTGTGTTCTAAACTCCTCTCTAAACGTCACAAACCCCTAAAGCTCTTCATTCTTGTCATAATTTTTTTTACTTCTATTTCCATTGTCAATCATAATTTTATTTCCATAACATTTGCCTTATCAGCTTCCCTTTACGCTGTGTGTGGTCGCAGGTATATATATTATGCAGCACACAAATTTATCTCCTTCTGATCATTTTTTCAAGAATAATTTAAATGTGAGAAATTGATGCGATCCATCCTGAACAAGATGCGACAAAGAAACAGAACATTTTTCAAAAGAAGTATCATCTCGAAATTTACATCACAGACGAATTTATTAGTACACAAATATACATAATTATACACCGCAGTGTGTGGCTGAATAATGCGACATTGAATAACTGTCTCTTCGTTGCATACTGTATCAAATATGACGACTGGAAGCTTTGTTCATCGAATTTTCAAAGGTGCAAAGCGGTTTTGGAACATCTAAAAACCTTATTAATTACGATTAATGTATTTTGAGGACCATAGAACTCTGCAGCTGTTTGTTTATTATTTTTTACTGGCATTATTCTTCGTAACGATATTAAATGTGTATCTGCGTAAACACTACTGACATTATTTTGCTTCAAAATGCATAATTATATTGCCGTAAATGGGACAAATGATTTATAATTTTAAAACTGTCTTCAAAGAGAATGAAGAACACTGAACTAAAATATTAGAACAGACATCAGCAGCCTGTAGTATGTGGTAACATTCTCTTAGCGGCACTCTGTATCACTTTTCAATTTTTGTGAGAGGGGAAATTGATAATTTTGAAATATACCTTATAGAACTATTATTCCTTCCTTCCTCAGCGGCACGACTGCCCAGGGTGGGCCTTGACCTTCTCAAGAAGCCTTTTCCAGGCACAGCCTTCTTCCTACTAGTGTTCTCCAATTCCTAGTTCTTAAAACTAGGAGATCTTTTTCTAGGCCATCAATCCATCTAAGATTTGACCTGCCCTTTCTTCGTGTACCAATTGGTTGAACATTGAAGACTTTTTAGAGTTGCGGCATTCGCTCATTCTGATAAAGTGACCTGCCCATTTAATTCGTTATATTTTGATGAAGATGAAAATGTCAGATTTTTCATATAATTGATAGAACTCTAAATTTGATCTTCTTCGCCATATTACATTTTCCTGAATTCCTTCAAAAAGGAAACTTGAAATCTTCCTTTCGTAGATATCATGTTTTTATCTGTTCGAGATATGGACCAAGTTTCGCATGCATAAGTTAATACTAACCTTAAAAGACTTTCATAGAATAAAACCTCTCTCTCTCTCTCTGTTTTTCTTTTGATTAAATTTGATTTCATATATTTTCGTACTTTATTAAGACATCTATTAGCCATAGTAATTCTCTTTTGAATTTCAGTAGTATAATCGTTTCTATTGTTAATTTCTGAACCAGGGCTGTTCAGAAAGTATCGAGACTGAATTTATTATGCAAAACCATACATACGTAAACAGGTTTTTGAGTCAATCTCCTTCGAAATATGCTCCATTGGCAGTAACACACTTGTTCCAACGATGTTTCCAGTCCTCGAAACATTTCTGAAACTCAGACTTTGGGATGGCCTGAAGCTGCTGTATCGAATTCTGTTTTATGGTTTCAATATCCTGAAACTGGTGTCCTTTAAAGGTGTTCTTGATCTTGGGAAAGAGGAAAAAATCAGGAGGTGACATATCCGGTGAATAGGGAGGATGTGCTACTTGGATTGTTCCGTGTTTTGTCAAGAACTGCTGCACAAGATTGGCGGTGTGCGCTGGGGCTCCGTCATGATAAAGCATCCAGCGAGAGGACGCCCACAACACCGGTCGTTTTCTGCGAACATCCTCTCTTAATCTCCTCAAGTTCTTTCTCAAAATTTCATCACATTATCCTACGGAAATGTGACACTTCTGTACAATTTCTCGGACTGTTAAACGACGATCAAAGTGGACCACAGCCTTCACTTGTGCAATATTGTCCTCATTACGAGAGTTGAACGGGCGTCCAATACGGGGATCACTGTTCACTGATTGACGACCCTCCTTGAATCGCCGGAACCATTCGAAAACCCGAGCACGACTCATGGCCTCTTCTCCAAATGCTGTTTTCATCATCTCGTAGGTTTCGGTGCCCATTTTACCTAACTCAAAGAAAACTTGATACAGATTCGCTGATCCGTGTTTTCACGCATTTCCTTTTTTCGACGAACGCACGCAAACACTCTACGTGAAAAATGTCAGTGTGACTGAACGGCGCGCTGTACAGACCTACCGATTTTTGTGAGACAAGGTGAAATATGCGCGCGCATGATGCGCACAGTCCCTCCGCTAAGGGTTTTCTGGAATAAATAGAATAAATTCAGTATCGATACTTTCTGAAAAACCTTCGTATGTAAGTGAAGCTGTGAGAAACTTCAAAACTATACTCATACATTTTGATTTAGTGCAAGGTATGTACTTTGCCGTATTCTCATTGATTTTCAGTCCCAACCTAAGGGCCTCTTTCTCTAATGATAAGAAGGACTGTCTTAGTCCGGTGGGTGTTCGAGCGATGATATCAATGTCATCGGCAAAAGAGAACTGTTATTAGTACTTATAATGGGTGTTTTTTAGAGGTATAGAACTTTAAATTGCAATAAAACAACGATGTATTATTCGATTGACATGAATTTTTTTTATTCGAAAGATAATCTTGTGGCATTACATTTTAAATATGATTTCTGGCATAGGACTGCCACGGCTGGCTCGGATGTAGTCCAATCTGGACGTCCAATTTTCGATGACTTTTTCCAACATTTGTGGCCGTATATCGGCAATAACACGGCGAATGTTGTCATCCAAATGATCAAGCGTTTGTGGCTTATCCGCATAGACCAATGACTTTACATAGCCCCACAGAAAATAGTCTAGCGGTGTTAAATCACAAGATCTTGGAGGCCAATTCACAGGTCCAAAACGTGAAATTAGGCGATCACCAAACGTGCCTTTCAATAAATCGATTGTGGTACGAGCTGTGTGACATGCTGCGCCGTCTTGTTGGAACCACAGCTCTTGGACATCATGATTGTTCAATTCAGGAATGAAAAAGTAATCATGGCTCTATACCGATCACCATTGACTGTAACGTTGTGGCCTTCATCGTTTTTGAAGAAGGATTCCACCAGCCCATAAAGCGCACCAAACAGTCAGTTTTTCTGGATGTAACGGTGTTTCGACATACACTTGTGGATTAGCTTCACTCCAAATGCGGCAGTTTTGTTTGTTGGCGTAGCCATTCAACCAAAGTGCGCTTCATCGCTAAACAAAATTCGCTTATGAAAATCGGGAACAACGGCCATCTCGTTTTGTGCCCATTCGACGAATCTACGCCTTTGCTTGATGATCGTTTTGATGAATTGCTAAACCAAACTGAGAATAAATCACTTGACAGCTGTTAAATCGGTCGACATCTTGGAAAGTAATGCCAACTTAAACTTCTATACCTGAAAAAAAACACTCTTTATATATAGGTATTATCGCAACCTATTGGCGACACTATATGAAACGAAGCACCTGGTTACCAATTCAGCACGTACGACACATAGGAAATCGGGGTTTCCAAATTGGCGAATTATTAATTGAGTTGGCGATTGTTACGCGATAATACGTAAGTACCCTATTATCATCAGAATTATGGAGAGCAAAATTTAGAGAATTACGAAACAATTTGGAAAATAACTTTAACGATAAATACACAGTTGTTTTAAATTGTTGTATGTCAATGCTGGAAAGATTAGATTTTTAAATATAACTGAATATACTCTGCTTAACGCTTTGGGTTCTACATATCTATGTGAGCAAACCTTTTCTCCTATGAAAAATATTTTGCGTTCGCAATGAAGTCGTTTAATAACTGAACATTCAGAATCGGGTCAAATTGAAAGTCACAAGTTATAACCCTGATATTGCGATAAGAAATAATTCGGTACAGGGACAAGGTTTACATTAAATTATTGTTTTAAAATCAATTACACTGAAAAGGACTACTTACATCTTATGTTTTTTTTTACTTCTTAGTTTACTAAATATTCTTAAAGATGTATAATACGAAATATATGTAAATTTTAATTTTTTTATTTAAGTTGAAAGAATAATTATATTTTATGTATGTTGTGTTTATATTCATATTTACAAATACTTTTAAATGATGCATAATAAATATATAATAAGACTAAGTGTCTGTACTCTTGACCTCTATTATCTAACTCTCAAAGCATAACGGCGGGAATTGAATTGTTTCAAGTATTTCCTACTGAGCGGCATTCTGAATCATATGGATAGATTGCTTAGGCACGCTCGCCGTAGCTAAAAGGTTTTCGCGATTCCTGTTGTAGAACTTTTTATTATACAGAGAAATGCCTCACTCCAATAATGTATCATTTAATCTCAGCATTACATAATTTATTTCACAATTAATTTCAATCACTTCTGAACATATCTGCCAATTTTTTATTTGTTAGTTCTATACATGATTCCATTTTTAATGATATCCATCTATAGTGTTTGTTTAACATTATCATTTAATCCCTATTTTAATTTTTCTTGCTATTGCCTGCTTATATCTTCTGTTTTTCAGTTCCTACAATTAGTTCACTCTCTCTCTATATATATATTTATTTATATATCTTGCTCAAATTTTCAGTCGTGAATGAAATACTTTCTATTCATACATTCAAGTTCATTTTAAAAAATGTAATTGATGAGACTTAATGTTAATACAGTTTTTTCAAATATTTATTCATTAATTAAATTTTATTTTTTGATTTTAGATTTATTCCGAATTATTTCTGTCAAAGTTACAGCTAGCTGCAACAGTTGGCGCCAGTACGTTTTTCTAACGAGGTAGGAATCGACTTTTAAAAAATACATATTACTTGTTTAAAAATATGTTTCAAAATAGCTGTTAAAAATTTCAACTTATTACTTTTTTTTTCAGATTTAAAGAAGATAATTTACAGCGATATCTTTTAACATACCCGTTTCTATAGACAAAATAGCAAAAAAAAGTCTCAATTTTTATGTGGTACCATTATAAATTAAAACAGTTTTGGGTTTTTTTTAGAATCATACAAGATTTGGTGTATTATTGCAATAATCCTTCAGTTAACTAATTGCATAAATGTATGTCAATTTAATACTTTGATTATATTAGACTGAATGCTTCTTAACTTCGAAATATAAAGCATGGGGGCTACTGGCAAAGGACCTTGTAATTTTTAGCCATGATCACGTGGTGAGGACAATACCTTATCTGCCATCCTCTCTTTAAGCTGTGATACCCCCCCCTCCGACCTGGGGGTACCATCTCTTCCTCTACGAGACCTAGATTTGTGGGAGGTAAGAATTGATCACCCAAGTTAGCTATAATAAATCCAATTTATTATTATCTAAATATATTGAGCAAAGCAAGTCTTACAATAGGAAGGCAATTAGGAGTAATATAACGATTCCCTAAATTATAAGTAATTAGGCGCCTGGAATCCTCTCTCTCTAACCACTTATCTTTAAGCAAAATTAACCTATGAATCTTTATCTTCCTTAATTTTCTTAACTCGCTAAAGTCCATTCTATAATTACGCTTCTAAGTTTAATTTCTTACCATCAGCTCACGGCGTTCAGCATCTCAGCTTCCTTTCTCCTTCTTCCTCTCCCCTCGCGCTTACAAAACCTTCACTATATATCTACTAACTAATCTACATATCATGGTTTCTTCTTGAGAGGATTGCTGTGAAATAACTCAATTCTGGCCCCAAAGATTCCCCAAGACGATTAGTAAGAAAACCCGATAAAGCCCCGTCACAAAGCTTCAGCATCACACCAACGGAAGGACTGAATCTCGAGAGATTTAACAGGGATCAACCCCTCTACATGACAGGTCTGTGGTGGCACTAGGTCTTGAACTCATGACACGCCAGCCACAAGACCCAGATCCTGAGCACTAATCTATAGCGGCCCCTGTAGATCAGACTAAGAAGATTATAACTGAATTTAATTATTAAACCAGTGCTTCTCAAACTTTCAATATTTGTAACCCAATATTCAATCATAGTTTTCATTGCGATCCCCACCCCTCCATACGAAAACTATCTATTAAATTTATGGTACTATACTTTGGCACTAAAGCTACAATACCGCTTTAACCTCTTATATAAATGTCTTGCTCAGTCAAAGCGTTAAATGTCTCGAACGTATATATGCGTATTTCCGAAGTACGATTTTTTCTGTGCACCGCAATTCATAAAATTATTCCAAAGACTTCGGAATACAATAATAGGACCTTGAAAGTGTTTGTGAAGGATTTACTTATTTCAGAAGGTTTACTTATTTATTTCTTTACTACCTTTCCCCTTACCGATACACCACATACGTTAAGCTAATGGGAAAACAAAGGCAATGAGGAGCTAAGGGATTAATTATAAACCGTACAAATTATCAAGATAAGTATTAATACAAGCCCATGGGGTCACTTGTAATTATCGAACTTGTTCTTAACTTAGTATTGTTAAATTAATAATAAAATATACATTGCACAGTACTGATGCATTTATAAGTGTATTATATCAGTGTAAATGTGTATTCTATCTTTTATTATATCAGAAAATATTTTGTTTGTTTACTTTCAGTAAAATAATAATTTTTTAAATAACCTTTTGTTTTCGACTTTTCAATATGTTCGCAGCCTCTTTGTAGAGTTATCACGCCCACCAATTTGAGAAACACTGAAATAAGCATTTCTTTTTTAAGAAACATAGATTTCGGGTTAAATCTTCTCGACCTAATTGAAGAAGGATACAACAAGGATGCATTTTTTAAAATCTTTTGAAGTTAAAGGTATGTAACCTTTTAAAAACTATATAAGGTCTACGTGACATATTCCTGATTAATGTTATATATATATGTATATGAAAATCAATATTTGTAAAAATAAACAGATAAAATTTATGTTATACCAAAACCTATAGTCTTTGCTCAATACTCTTTGCTTTGAAAACAATTTTTGCTCCGTTAAACAGAAGATAAAAAGTTTTTTCGACATTTGATTACCATAAAATCGATTTGCACTAAAATATGCAACAAAATTTCATTAACTTTTTGCATTTCTTCAAAAATGTGTCATTTTTATTAATATTACATGCTATATAATATATACATGTCATTTTATTGTTCCACGATATTATGATATGCGTGATATTTTCTTATTTTACTCATGCGATGAATACATTCATTTTATTACCCTTTATATTGTTTTAAGTATGTTATTTTTATACTGGGATTCTCTATATTGTATATAAGTAGCGATAAATTATTGGTTTTCTATACACATTATCTACGGCCAATTAAATTTTCTCTCGTCTATAAATCTCTATTTTTATCAACACACATAAATTTTACAGCCAATGGACGGCATGGGCTAAAGTCATGTCAATCACATAATAAATAAATACAATCACGTGTTTTCTAGTGAATTTAAAGCTGTCATTTATCTTTTACTTGTAAAACTTAGATAAATTTGAAAAGATATTTGAGCATTAAAAAAAAAAGATTAATTTTTTTCAAAATAAAAAAAAATTATATTTATTTGTTTATTTTCAAATTAAGTGTATGCCGGCTGGATAGCGTAGTTGGTTTGTCGCTGGCCTTGTACGCCCTAGGTTACGGGTTCGACCCCTGGCGAAGTCGGTGGATTTTCATGATGCAAAACATCGTCAGCGTCTATGTCGTTTGATAATACGGTATGTAAAAGATCCTTGAATGCCTGTCCCTCAGGGGCTCACCTTCTTTAGGTGAATACGGGTGTCACAATCCCGAGTTACCTTAGTGATCTTTTCCTTTTCCCAAGGGGTTTACTATCTTTGGTAAACACGAGTCTCACGAACCTGGGGGACCCTAGTGATCCTTCTATTTTCGACCCTCCTTCTTGTCATTCAATTTATCCTTTCTTTCTTTCCCCGTCTAGATCACAGATTTTCACAAATGTCTGGCGCAGTATAGCCAGATTTGGCTCTTGCGCCATAAAATCTCACATTCACTCATTCACTCACCCTTGAATGCCTGTTTGGTTTGAGTGCTCTCGGCAAAATTAAATTCCAAAAATGGTTTCGCATCGTCAGTGCTCACGTGCCTCCCTCTAGGGAGGTACCTGGGCGTCAAAATTACCTGTGGTGATTGGTATTCCACCTATATGGTGCTGCACTAAAAAGAATACCAGGTCCCGGGGAATGGACTAGGTATACAATCGGTAAAACACCAATCTGCAGCCCCATTAGAAATTTTTTAAAATCGTTTACTTTGTTTATATATGCGTGTTATTATCGTTGAAAAAATGTACTTCTTAAAAAAGCAAGCTCCTACAAAAAATAAAGGTTGGCAGCAGTGAATTACGTGAACTGATTGACTGGACACGTGACTCTATTTATCATGTGATTATCACGTCACATGTGTTTATGAATTGATTGGCTGGAGACGTGTGATTACAGTTATGTTACTATGACGTCACTTGAATTTAGCTCATTAAAGTTAATTATTTAATAGTAATTCAGAATTGTTTTTGTGATAATTCAGTATTATTAGAAAATTTTAAATCAATAGCCTTCAAATATCATTCAAAGCGCCTATGTTTAAAAGTCTTGAAATGTGACCGATTTTTAAAGCTGTTTTTTGTTAAGTCTTGTATAGTAGTATAGTCGAAAATAAGGATGTACTTTCTTTCTGATTGAAAAATACCTCAATGTTAAAATGAAGTCGTTTTATATACTCATTTACAATACTGATTCCTCAAAAAATACAGAGCCCTCTAATTTTTTAAAATTTTGAATTAAAAAAGTTACACGCAATTAAATTCTATTCTAAATCTTAAAATAATCGGTGAAAAATGCAATTTTTTAAAGAAATCGGGAGAATGAGAGATTTATATGATTATTTTATTAAAAACACACACTCTCTCTATTTATAAAATAAAACAAGGACTATTAGAGATGGACCTCTTAATTCTGGACATCGGTCAAGAGACGAGGAATCGGCACCCACTCTCCCATTCCACAATATCAAAGTAAGTACTTTGAGCCACGACACATTTAGCGTGACTCGGATCCTCTCTACAACGGATCTTCCGTAGCATTAGGACTCTATCCCGTGGTTTGATAACACAGGCCACGGCCGCTCTACTTTCGTGGCTTTTCAAGTGTGAGAGAGAGGATATGAGAAATAAATAAAAAAGAGCATGAGAAAGAGAGAGAAAGGATAAGAGAGTAAGAGAAGGAGAGTTATAGAGAGTGTGAGAGAAAAAGAGTATGACAGGGTAAGAAAAATAGGATAAGTGAGAGAGAGAGAGAGAGATAAAGAGTAAGATGGAGTAAGAAAAACAGGATAATGGAGAGAGAGATAAGAGCAAGATGGAGTAAGAAAAGTAGATATGGGGGTGAGAGGAAGAGAGAGATAAAGAGAGTAAGATAGAGTAAGAAAAAGAGGATAAATGAGAGTGAGAGCTTGAGTGTAAAGAAAATGCGTGTAAAAGGGATAGAGAGTAAGATAGAGTAAGGAAAAGAGGATCAATAAGAGTAAGATCTTGAGTGTAGAGAGAGTGTGTGTGAGGAGAGAGAGTAAAAGAGAGTCTGTGTGTGAAGGAGAGAGAGTAAAAGAGAGTGTGTGAGAGAGGGAGAGAGAGTAAGAAAAAGAGAATAAATAAGAGTTAGAGCTAGGGTGTAGAGAGAGTGTGTGAAGAGAGAGAGAGTAAGAAAGATTGTGTGTGAGAGGGAGAGAGAGTAAGAGAAGGATAAATAAGAGTGAGAGCTATAGAGTGTAGAGAGAGTGTGTTTGAGAAGAGTGAGTGTGTGAGAGGGAGAAAATGTGTGTGTGTGAGGGAGAGAGAGAGAGTGTGTGAGAGGTATAGAGTGTGTGTGAGGGAGAGAGATTAAGATAGTGTGGGAGAGAGAAAAAGTAAGATAGAGTTAGGAAAAGAGGACAAGAGAGAGAGAGAAAGGAAGAGAGAGGGAGAAAATGTGCAAGAGAGAATGATAGAGGGAGAGAGTGGGAGAGTGGGAGAATAAGAGAAGGAGAGAGAGAATGAGAGAGAGTGTGTAAGAGTGAGCGTGTGAGAGGAAGAGAGAGATTGAGACAGGAAGAAGGATGGTGAAAGAGACAGAGGAGAGAAAGAGGGAGAAAGGAAGAGAAATAACTTAATCGAGAGAGAAACATAGAGAGAGAAAGAGAGCTTTTGAGTGCTTTAAAACAATAGAGATTTATTATACACAAACACAAAAGTTGATCACTTCAAAAAGAGGAATTAAATAATGTATCAAATTAAATGTATACATCAATAATTTTAAAAAATAATAATTAATGTTTGAAAAATTTTCAGTTTTTAAAAGTAATTTCAGTTTAGAAATATCATTCTATTGTATTAGGCCAAGATAGCTTTAAACTTCGACTCGATGCCGTAAGCAATATCACATCCAAAAATCAACATTATCACACCAGTAAATTAGTCATCTAATGCATATTTAAATTCTGGACGTGTTACGGCAACACCTCTAGGACAGTTTGATTGCAGATATCGATAGTTATTATTGATTAACCTCATCGCCTATAAATACTACTCAGTGAGTACTAAATCATACGCAAGTATATGTAAAAACAACAGTGGTGATGAATCTTTCCCTCCAAAACCGACTGCATTCACTCTTTAATTATAGAACATCAAAACTCCTAACTCAATGAAGCAATATCTCTTTCCGAATCTATTTTGACTTGTTTATAAAGGAGGTTATTATCCTTTTTGGATATTTACATAAAATAAATTTGCATTAAAAATTACTAAGAGATATATTTTGAACACTGTGCCATATAGTATAATTCAGATATTGGTTTCGCTGATATTTCATACTATACGTATTTGTAAGTGCCATTTTGGATGCAATATATTTTGATGCATGCATCACTTTCATTGTAATTTAATTCAATGCTGTAATATATATTCCGATATTACATATTTTGACATACAAATTATACTTCACTTGCTGTCCAATATTGTAATATTTACATATTTTCCTGCATCATATTATACGTCTATCATCTTTATTGCTGTTTAGTATTACGGTTATGTCCTCATATCATCTTTTATTGTTTCTTCGTATCAAAACATGCAACTATATATTTTGTTCTTTAATATATTGATTAAAAACTTTCCTTTTGTAATCCTATATTCTATTCATATTTTGTTACTGATAAATATACGATCATGTTACTTTTGTCGTTTATATTGCATGACGTACATGTAATGTTTGTGTGTAGTTATCTCATGTTATTACACGCGGAAAATTTTGGATGTTATTTGACTCTCGACGCCCTTTTCCCATTACTATCGATAACGTGATATGTATGCGGAACTATCGCACAGCTTTAGTTATTACCAAAAACTAAACAATTGTTTATATTATGATAAGAGATTGCTGACGCATCCTCCTCTTTCTCACATAAAGAACACTTTTTTTGTTTGTTGTATTTGTATTAACCATGAGCTTTTCACTTTTAGGGTTGTAACAATCTTTTTGTCACCAAATCTGGAAATGATATATAGAACTAGTCTCCAAATCTGGAACTTGTTAATCCTGATGATCCTGATCAGGACAATGGAACAAAATTATGAAATTATTGCATTTTCATCGGTCCTTCATAAGTGTTCAAAATTTCGCATTAATTTGACCTTTGAAAGAGGGTAAAAATCGAGTTCAAATTCCGTTACATACAAGTGAAGCTTATAAAAGCGTTTTAAAAATTATCCATGTGTAGCTAGATTTTATTTATTAATCCCTAGTTAATCGTTATCTATAGCTATACATTTCACCCAGTGTTTTTTTTACCTTTCGTACCCCGCAATTATAGTTAATGCAAGTCGTATCACCAATTGAATAACATCATTTGTGATGTCAAGTCTGTGATCTCTCATTGGGATTTTTAGTTCTAGGAATAAGGAAGTTTTACTAAGGGCGAGATCGGAAGAATAAGACGGATGTGGCAAATTTTCAAAGCCTCGTCGCTTTGATACATCAGCCTCACACAACAGATGCATTGGTGGCAAGAATACGTTATGCTTTTGGTGATCATACATCATTGGCCAAGCATTCACGCAATTAGTTCAGCGATGTGCCGAAATGGGCATTAGGAATGGTCTGATTCTTCTCCAGATAGTCTGTCGTAATAACTCTATGACTATCCCAAAAAACAGACAAAACCTTCTCTTCACAGTTCTGTACCTTAACCTTCTTAGGAGGAGGTAGACCGTTGTGCTTCTACACTTATTGATACGTCTGTTTTTTTCTATGGATCATATCGAAAGATTAATTCATAGTTACCACAGGACCCAAAAAGTCCTCTTCATCTTGCACTAAAAGATTCAACATCTCCAAGAAAAGGCCTCTGCCGCCTTTATTTCTGAAAATTTCGGTAATCGTGAATTTTAGTGACCTTTGACAAGTGCTACAAGCACGTCCCCTCTTGTTGAGAATTATGTCATTTCTTTTCATTTAGAAACTGAAAAGCATGTGTAATTATTGATTAGCATTTTAAAGTTATTTTTTATATTTTCTAAGACTTTATCTAATTTACTGAACTTTTACTTTGTTTAAAAAATTGATTAATCGCCTGAGTGCTAGTTGCTTACTATCTATGTTTGGAAAAGAATTATGTCAAGTGAAAGGGGCAACGTTTTTGTAATAGCGGTAGAATAGAATATAAATAAATTGATTCAGAATAATGTAGCAAGATCGTATCTTTTATGTTTAGAAAACCACACAATTAATAATTTTTAGAGGAGAAACGACTGAATGAAACAAAATTTAAATAGAGTCTCAATAACAAGTGCATTTTTTTTGTTAATAATCTGTAACAGGTACTATTCGGGTTCTTCGACGGATCCTCTGGAATAAACTATTCCTTTCCCGTGATTTTAGTTTAAAAACAGCTTTTTGTAGAGGTGATTTGATTTTATGCAAATGTAACTACTATTGAAATCCTTACGTTGGGTATGTGAGATTAATAGTTGATCATTGGTCGTTAAGCGTGAAATCTAAAAATAAGAGAAGGTGGACTGCGACTGGGGGGTAGCACGTCCTGAAATTAATATTCGTCGTAGAATCTCCCAGGAGTTGTGGAAGTAAATAACTTTGGAGCTGACCGAGCTGTTGGGGTTCGAGAAAAATCGTCACAAGGAGCTCCGACTGAAGTTAAGTGATTTTCAATTGCCTTATCTATCAGAATAAGTGTTAGGATTTCAGATTGCTTCCAGAATTAAGCTATAAAGTTGTACTTTATTCATTAAGTGTTAAAAGTAGAAAGCCCAGGAGTCGAGTGGCAGCGTATCGCGCTTCCAAGCTACATGTCTGGGTTCTATACCTGGGCTGGGCAAGGTCGTTTCACCCTTTCATCCCTACTACAGTGGGTTGATAAATGAGTACCAAAAAAAAAAGCTTGCTTGGAGACTTAAACACTTGGGTTCTCGCTTCAGACTGACCACATGATCGGTAGATCTGCTCATGCACCTCAGCGCTCAATGGTCACGTTTACTGGGATGGACACAGTACGCTCAGACCCTTATGGGCTGTTGCGCCACTAAGTTTGAGTTTCAGTTAAAAATAGAATAAAAGTAGCAATTTTTAAGATCATGCCTGCTTCCTCCCCAAACCCTCTTACACTCGTGACCTTCGGGTAGCGACAAATATTTTACTCACTGTCGCAACTAAGGTCATTCGTGACATTTTAAAATGTTTCTCCTTGGTCTAATAGGATAAAGTCCTCCTCTATTATATCATACTGCATAAGTGATAGTCTTCTACTTCTTGGATCGTCTGGGAGGGACATGAGAACCATCTGAATATCCCTTTTCTATATTATTCACTCATATGATAGGATTTTTTTCCATAAACCATTATTTCATCGTCGCTCTGCAGGCACTAAGCTTTCAATTGAAGGAACTTGATCACACTGCGACCTTCTATTTTCTTCATATTGCGGGTTACTTCAATCTGTGGCTTTTCGAAATCAGTATTAATAGCCGTAATTTGCTTCTACAATATTTATCTAGCTATTGCGTTTTCAAGATTCAATTAATCTAGATATCACAATTATTTCTTAGTAATAATTAAATCTTTACGATACCCTGCGTATTTCGCTTTTTTTTGCTGAAAAACTGAGGTATCGTTAAATAAACATTTTGGCAAAAGCATTGTCCCACAAGTGAGCTTGTTATTTACCCAAACATCGAATTTTATGCTGTATGTATAAAGTTCTTTTGTCCCTCAATCTTATCCAGATTCTATCCTAGCGTTTCTCAAACTGTGGAGCGTGATAACTCTACGAAAGGGCGGGCGTGAGCATTTTGAAAAGTCAAAAACAAAAAGTTGTTTTTAAAAAATTATTAATTTACTGAAAGTGAACAACATAACAAAAAAAAGTTCTGACATAATAAAAAAATAAAACACACATTTACACTGATACAATACACTTATTTGTATCAGTACTGCAAGACGTATTTTATAATTAATTTAACAATGCTAAGTTAAGAACGAACTTAATAATTACCAGTGACTCCATGGACTTCTCATATATAAATTTGTATACAAAAATTTACACTTATCTTAATAATTTGTACAGTTTATAATTAATCCCTTAACTTCTGATTAAAAGTTATGCAATTCGCTCTCCAAAGTCACCGTTTACGTAGGCACGCGTATGTGATGTTTTTTTTTGGGAGTAAGAATAAATCCTCTGAACTAATTAAATCCTTCGCAAACACTGCAAAGGTCCTTTTATTGCATTCCAGAGCCTTTGGAATAATTTTAGGAATAGCAGTACACAGGAATGATCGTACTTTGGAAAGACGTATATTTACGTACGGGACAGTAAGCGTTTTGGCTGAGGGAGACGTTTATATATGCCAGTGGCACTTAAGTGGTTAAAGTCGTATTGTAGCTTTAGCGTCAAAATATATTATTTTTGAATTGTTATTGTATGAAGAGGGGGCGATGAAAATTATGATTTAATATTAAGTCGCAAATAAAGAAAATTTGAAAAGCACTGTTCTATCTTATAGAAATAAAATGTATTTAGCTTCTTTTTTTGGCATCATGACTGATTATCGTGTTCAGAAACATCAAGGCAATAGTGTCATTTTTAAAATTGAGGAAGTAGTGCACAACCGTTAACTTTATCCAAAATATTTACGTAAACATTTTTAAATGCATGCAGTTGAAAACTCTTAAATGTGTTTTAAGATATATTACGTTGCTACTGTTGCTGCTGTGACTAATAACAATCTAGTCAAATAATAACTTAGACTAAATTTACAAGACCATATTCAAAAAGACATAAAATTGGTGAATATTACTTTTCTCCAAAATAAATTTAGAAGAATACAGTTATAGATACAGTTTAAACAAAGACAGTTCAAAAAGTTAGGTAACAAGTCTTTCTTGAAAAAAATCAAAATTCAAAAAATATACAACGTAATAAAGGCAGTTTATAATACATTCTACTTTTATTGCATTCAACCATGATTGTGGAAGCATTTATTTCTTCCATGCACTGAAATTGGTGCAACACTGGCATAGAGAAAATCCGTTCGAAAGATGTGGAAACGCTTCAAGAGTTTGTTGAGTTTTAATATTGACTTTGAAATGCCAGCTTGCCAGGTGTTTTTGCAACCATCTTAAGAAACGAAAATCACATGAATATAGTATCATCAGCTTGAGAATTCTAATCTTTACGTGTAACGTTCGCATCTACACATACAGGGACGACTTAAAGCAAGGGCCAACTAGGCCCGGGTCCAGGGTCTCGTCTCGTTCTTGACTCAGCCTGAATAAGATCACGATTCGAATAATTTCAACGGTCAAATGTTATTTCCGATTGTATTCTCCAAAAATCTGGAAATTTCGGATGACATCTCAATTGGTTACATGTGATGAATGTCGTCCATGTATAAGTCTAGGCCTTCCACCATACACCATCATTACTCATTCAGTCTGTGATAGCCTCTCACTTGGGGAAGCCATCTCTTCATCTACTCGACCTAAATTTGTAGGAGGTGAGGATTGGTGACCCAAGCTAACCATAATAAATCCAATTTATTATTATCAAATTAAAATAGAGAGAAAACCGAGAGTGATATATCGCAGCTCTAAATCTTATGTGAATAAGCGCCTGAATTCCTTCCCGCATAACTTCAAGTAAAGTTATATTCTATGAATCCTAACTTCCTTAATTTATTTGAATTGCTAAAGCCCGATCTATAATTACGCGTCTAAGTTCAGATCCTTACCATAACCACACTGCGTTCAGCAACTCTCAGCTTCCTTTCCTCCTTCTCCATTTCACAATTACAAAACCTTCACTATATATCTACTAACTAATCTGCATATCGAGGTTTCTTCTTGAGAGGGTTGTCTGTGAAATAACTCAATTGATGGCCCAAGAGGATTAGTAGAAAAAACTTCTTAAAGTCCTGTCACAAGTCCTAAGCCAGCATTCGGTCGATCCAGTTTGTGCGATTGTAAATCATGCGCATTTATTTGTTTCAAGGTTATTGTTTCTACGAGTATTTTACAACGTATACTATGTACTGTATACTTTTAAGAGTAATAAGAGGGATTATATTTGTGTAGGGGCCCAGGGCCTACTTTTGCTTAGGTTCCCAGGGCCTCAAGATGTTTTAAGACGTCCCTGCATACATATCACGTACGTATCAAATTTCGTGCACGTCCCTATTTTCGTGTCATTATACTTACTCTGCACATTCCTTCAGGATGCCGGTAAATTTCAATGGGAGAAATATATTCTTCACATGCAAAACCTTTATCCCAATTCTTTCTCCAATCGCAGACCTTGTTACTGTCAATACCCCATTTTCTAATTCAGATTTCAAGGTGCTACAGCACAACTAGCTCCATCATTCGGCTACGTTCGAATGCTGTGACCGTCGCGGCTGTCTGAAAAGGGAATTTAAATTCATAATGGAATTTTGTGGCTCAATCTGTGAGCTCTTTTTATTTTTTTCAGAAACTTTCTCGAAATGCAGGACAGAGTTGATAGGAGTATAATACAGATTCTTAAGAACAGGGAAAGTTTATTCCTTCCGCAAAATTCAGGTGTTTGTGATGTTCTAATTCAAGTTTTTTTTTATAAAAACATTCAACTATTTTTTATTCCTGAGAAAATTCCAATATTTAAAAGTTACAAATACACTACAGGGTAATGTATTACTAATGATTTAGTAGCAAAAACCATGTTAAAACACACACGCGTTTCTTTCTTTTTCTTTATTTATACAATAACTAAATTTAGGAATACATGGGGACCCAGTTCCTTTCAACACTGTTTTCCTTTGTAAGGTTCTAGTATACAGTAGTACTTCGACTTACGCTACTCTTATTTACGTAAACCTGGAGTTGCGCGATTTTCAAATCTCGTCGATTCGTCTATTGTTTGAGAAAGAAAACTTTGTAATGTAATTGAAGAAGTTGGTGATCTTTCCAGGTAAATAAATTTAGAAGTGGATAATATTTTTGTTCAAAAACTATTGGATTTCAACAATCAGGAGCTGACTCATACACTTGTGACTGATGAACTCATAGAAATGTATGAGCAAGAGCAAGGCATTGAAGATCTTGAGTCTTTATACCCAGTTCAATCAGAAGATCGTATGATAATTGGGAGTTTCACAGGATTCCTCAGTTAAATTGAAAAAGGGTTGCAAATTTAAGAAAATATACTCTAACAAACTCAAACTCAGTGGGCAACAGTCCTTGAAGATCAGGGCCAACTGTGCCCATCCCAGTATTTGTGACCATTGGGCACTGAGGTGCATGAGCAGATGTCCCAATCGGGTGCTCAGTCTGAAGCGAAAACCCCAGCGTTTAAGTCCCCAAAGCAAGCTTAGTACTCATTTATCGATACTGTAGTAGGGATGAAAGGTTGAATCGACCTTGCCCAGCCCAGGAATAGAACCCGGACATGTGGCGTGGAAAGGCGATACGCTACCACTCGACCACTGGGCCTTTTATACTCTAACAATGAGCGTATTTTTTCAACAAAACAAGGAATGAAAAAAATTATTTAGCATACTACGACGGAATATTGTGGTAGGAAAAAAATGTTGAGCCGGCAGACTATTTTGTAAGATTTTACGAAATTTTCTACATCAAAATAACGTGGGTTAGCGATTTTACATTTGTGTTACATAAGATTGCATAAAGCTTCCCCCTTCCCAAATTATTATTTTATTTAAAATAATTTATTCGTATTTATAAGCAAAATTATACCCCGACTTACGCGGTTAGTCTCCCACCTTGCACCAAAGATCGGGATATTACTGTATTTCTATGTTGATTAATACATTCAACATCCCTAGATAACCAATAACCGGTTGTGAATTTTCGAACTTAAAAAATCCCCCTCTTCTCTCTGATTTTAAAAAGTAAAGTGACATATCTTTCTTTAAAAGCTTATTAATGACTGGGTCCTGTGAACCAAGTACTTTTCAAAACACGCTATTATAGTTTTTTAATAGAACTAAAAAGTAAAAAATAATTCTTAATATAAGAATAAAATGACAAACGAGAAAATTAATGTCATTGTAGTAAAAGCGTGGGGTGTTCGATATAAATTGTTACAATTTTTTACTAGTTCTATTCCGAATTGCAGAGTATAAAAATGTAGTGCAAAAAGTACCTCATGCTTTTATCAAAATGACATTAATTTTCTCTTTAGTCGTTTTATTCTTATATTAAGAATTATTTTTTACTTTTTAGTTCGATTCACACACACACACTATAAAAGCGTATTTTTTAGTTTTTTAAACTATAATTTATTTTTTATATTTTTTTAGTTCGATCGGCAATAAAAGCATGGTATTTTTAGCTTTTTAAACTATCATTTATGTATTTATTCAGAAAGCTGAGCAATTGTTTATATTAAGGTAAGAAATTGCTGATGCATTCTTTCTATTTTCACATAAAGAACACTTATTTTTTTGTTGTGTTTGTTTTAACCATGAGCGTTTTCACTTTAGGGTTGCAATTTAATTCGCTAAATCTGGAAATGGAAAATCATTAATCCTGATGATCCTTAAAAGGACAATGGAACAAAATTATCAAATTATTGCATTGTCATCGGTTCTTGAGAAGGGTAAAAAATTTCGAATTAATCTGACCTTTTAAAGTGAGTAAAAAAAAAAATAGTTTTCAAAGATTCCGTTACGTACATGTGAAGCTAATAATAGCGTGTTAAAGATACTGCCTTTGTTTTATTACCTATATCTACTTCATGTAGATTATGCAAAAACTTAATTACTAGTAGCTCAGAGCTCCATTACTTAGTCAAAATGTTTTCAGAACTAACGTCCTTGATAACTAAAACAACAATCCCACATTCATACAATGTCCTCTTAAAAATCGCATCATAAAAAGAAGCAATATTAAAAGACAGCCCTACACAGAACTATATTTTCGGTTGCCATTAAATATCAAATCAAAGAGTATTAGAGCCTTTTTCTTTTACAAAGAAAAGATAAGTCATAAAAGAAAGTGTCCGAGTTCGACAAAGTCGCTACCATTATGAAGTCGTATAACGTTGGGATCATCAAAAAAAGCCAGAAGATTTTCATCATCAAATGCCTTTCACGTTTTGAGATGAGGAAAGATACATTGTGACGCCTGCAGCTCTAGCCACACAGATTATATGAGAGTTATAAAAAGATCGGTGGTATAAGTTCTTAAAATAGTGTAACACTGTCAAAAGTATCCTGTCTTCATAAAAGATGGTGCCAGTACTCTAACTTCGGTACCATTAATAAAATGTTATGATAGTCTTGACTTTTAGCGATTCTCTCTTTTGAGGGAATTATAATTTGAAAAGGTAGAAGAGCGCAAGAGATTCGTTTTTATTTAATATTTATAATACAGAAGAAACCATTTATCTTGGATATTTCTTATTTATATATAATAAAGTGTTAAAAATGGTGTATAGATATAAATCAAACTAGAGATTAAAGTTAAGAATCGAATCGATAACTTTATTCTTTGCTAAGAAAAATGAGAGGATGTTTGATTCAAATGTGTAGTCTGATGCTTTTCTGTTAGGTATGTCTTTAACATTAGTTTAAAATATCAATTATTTTTCATTCAAATATAAATAATAAAGATTCAGCCTCTAAAAATAAATAAAACCATATCACTTTGAAAACTTAAGTATTTTTAAAATATGGAATGATATTGCACTGAAAAAAAGTTACAATGTAAATATATGAAACATTTTATTAATTCAAACAAAAATACGCTAATTACGCTTACATTCCTTTTAATTATTTACTTAAACAAGTATTTTCTCATTGAATGATTTTTTTCCTCATTTGTACAAAAACTATTAACAACTGAAAAAAACTCTTTTAGCTGCTGCATTTTAGTACCAGGGCAGCACAACGTAAATTCAACACAAATAACTAAATTTTCATGTGGAATGGGTTCATTTTTGAAATGGTTAAGTATTTCCTCCCGTCTTTTATCCATTTCAGTATGTTGATTTTCCACTTGTTTCCATTTATTACAATTTAAATATACATTCTGTCTTCTAATTTCTTCCAACGGACAAAGATTTTATTATCGAGCATCTCTTTCCATAAAAAAAAACACAGTTTTCTAAATTTGCCCAATTTAATTGCGATGAAGTCAAAAAACACTTTTGAAAACTGTTATTTCCTGTGATATTTGTTTCCGAATATTCTTCGACATACTTGAAACATGTTCGGTTCATCTCTGAATACAGAGATTAACACATCAGTTTTAAAATATTGAAAAGGGGGACAAGTAGGAGAACACTTTTCGAAGGACAGAACCTATAAAAGAAGGACTGGCCTCCCTAAAGGAGGACGGTTGGTCACATTAATTATAAAGACGTAAATCATAAAAATAATTTTTATTTATAAGGTTATAGGCTCATGTAAGCTTGCTTACGCTTGAAAAGCTCTGCATTCCAGTTTCACGTTAAGAAATATTACAAAATTAAAGGAATCAAATAGATTATCGATTTAACATATGTAATACTTTAAACCTTCAACTGCCACCGACGTATATATACGTCTCGCTCAACCGGTACATTGAATGTCCGGACGTAATGTACGTCATTTCGAAATGCGATTCTTTTCTTTAGCCTGCTATCAGTAAAACATCAGAGGCAAATTAGATCAGAGAAAAATTTACTCATTTATGCTTTTTGTGCTCCCACCTCAAATACCACACTGCATACGCAATCCTATGTGAACGGCGACGACACTGGGAAACGAATCGCGTAACTTTAAATTGGCAGTTAATGAGTTAAATTACTGTGTGTTGTTGGTGTCTCTCAAATAACATTCTGATATTTCTCTCGAAAGATTCCTAAGTGGCCTAAGATACGGTCACTCTAAAATGTTTCTGATAATTTGTATACTAGAGCTTTATTTCTCTTTCTTCAATAAATGAATATGATGTAGATTTGATTTACGTCGCAATCTGTGAAGAAAGACGAAGGCACTGGTGGATGACCTCGAGATTTTGAACCACGGTCCGGGAAAGTAACGAGAATGGCACCTGATCTCATACCCCCGGGAATAGTAGAATCGAGAATAATATGCTGATTCAGATACAAATACAGACAGATCATTGACATTGATTAGTATTTATTAGGTGCGTCAATAGCCATTATGTGATTCTAGAGAAGTGGCAATTCAATCAACTAACCAATAATCAATGAATGCAATTTAAAATAAGATAATTTGCAGCTAATTACTCAATTTTTCGTGTAAACATTATGTAAATATGTCTTTCTTTGTGTTCTGTGTAAGAGATACATAATAAACATACATAATCTAGTGTCATCTATATCGAGGACCATTCAAATAAATTTATCAAGGTTAAAATTTTACTAAATTGTTTAACATCATTAACAATTAATTGTCATAAAAACAATTTTTATAGTAAAATCATCTCAATATTTTTCCTAAAATGAAAATGTTCAATCTTTGCCTTGTACGATTATGCAACACAGTAACAATTTAGCAAATGAAAGCTATTATATAATAACAGCTAATCCCCCCAAATACGCAGCTTTCTTCTTCTTCTTAAACCTTTAACTGCTACCGGAGTATATATGTCTCTCTTAATAGGTGCGTTGACTGCCCCTGGCGTATATATACGTCTTTCTGAAAAACGATCCTTTTTTTTCCTTTGCTATCAGTTAAACTACTTCCAAAAAAAGTACAAAAAATGAATTTGGCAGTGTTTACGAAAGATTTACTTATTTTTTTAAAAAAAAATGCTTATTTATGCCTTTTCTTACCCTTCTCCACCCCAGCAAACAGCATACACGCCTCCATGTGAAAAAATGTGGCACTGGGGAAGATTTTAATCGTTAATTAAGGAGTTAAGCAGTACAGCCTGGTGTGTTCCAAAGTCTTCTCCTTCTGGACCTATCCATCGCAATAACCCTCAATCGGCATACTGCAATTACCTTTAAGTCATTTTCAACATTATCCTGCCACCTAGTTGGTGGTCTTTTATTCTTTCGTTTTCAATCGATTCCAGAAAAAGTTATCTGTTTAGTTGTAAATCAATCATTATATCAAAACATGTGACCCAGCCATTTATTACGTAGTTTTCAATGGTTGTAATATAAATATAGGGTGTTTTTTTAGAGGTATAGAACTTTAAATTGCAATAAAACAACGATGTATTATTCGATTGACATGAATTTTTTTTATTCGAAAGATAATCTTGTGGCATTACATCCTAAGTTAGATTTCTGGCATCTGGACGTCCAATTTTCGATGACTTTTTCCAACATTTGTGGCCGTATATCGGATAATAACACGGCGAATGTTGTCTTCGAAATGGTCAAGCGTCTGTGGCTTATCCGCATAGACCAATGACTTTACATAGCCCCACAGAAAATAGTCTAGCGGTGTTAAATCACAAGATCTTGGAGGCCAATTTACAGGTCCAAGACGTAAAATTAGGCGGTCACCCAACGTGTCTTTCAATAAATCGATTGTGGCACGAGCTGTGTGACATGTTGCGCCATCTTGTTGGAACCCCAGCTCCTGGACATCCTGATTGTTCAATTCAGGAATGAAAAAGTTAGTAATCATGGCTCTATACCGATCCCCATTGACCGTAACGTTGTGGCCTTCATCGTTTTTGAAGAAGGATTCCACCAGCCCATAAAGCGCACCAAACAGTCAGTTTTTCTGGATGTAACGATGTTTCGACATACACTTGTGGATTAGCTTCACTCCAAATGCGGCAGTTTTGTTTGTTGGCGTAGCCATTCAACCAGAAGTGCGCTTCATCGCTAAACAAAATTCGCTTATGAAAATCGGGAACAACGGCCATCTCGTTTTGGGCCCATTCGACGAATCTACGCCTTGCTTGATGATCGTTTTGATGAATTGCCAAACCAAACTGAGAATAAATCACTTGACAGCTGTTAAGTCGGTCGCCATCTTGGAAAGTAATGCCAACTTAAACTTTTATACCGGGGGAAAAAAACATTCTTTATATAATATAGAAGAAAAAAAATTTAGACCATTTTAATGAAAATCTTTAGATTTGTTATTTAATATGCTTAAAACCCAGCCTCAAAGTTTGCACATTAATTTTAAAACACTGCAGATGGCAGCGCTCCTCGAACTGTGGGGCGCTCCCTTCAAGGGGCCGTGATAACCTTACGTGGAGTCACGAATATATCAAGAAGTCGAAATAAAAGATTTAAAATAATTATCAATTTACTGAAAGGAAGCAAAGCAAAATACATTCTGACATAATAAAAAATAAAGTACATATTGACACTGATACAATATACTTATAAATGTATCAGTACTGCACAAAGTATTTGATACAATTAACTTATCAATATTAAATTAAAAACAAATTTAATAATTTCTAGTGACTCTCGTGGGCTTTTAGTGTACAAAATTATATACAAAATCTAATACTTATCTTGATAATTTGTACAATTTATTATTAAAGTCGTTGCTTTAGCGTCTAAGTACGTTATTATCGCAGTCAGTACATTATCATTGTAAGAGGGGACGGTTACGATGAAAATTGGATCGCAAATATTGAAAGTTTGAGAAGCATTGGCATAAGGAATATTGCACAGGGAAAAGTTTTGAAAGTTTCAAATGATTTTTTTTAATCCAAAATTGCATCACCATTAAAAATACTTTTACACAAGTCATAAGCCAAATTAAAGTATGACATGCATGGCCTCGCATAAAAAAATTCTGTTACAAACGCTACATTCAAAAGAAATCTCTCTCTCTCTTCGCGTTTTAAGATTAATATAACAAACATTTCATTTCTTTTGTTTTTTCTAAAATCAAAAAGTAAGTTCCAAATAATATGTGAATAAATTATGTTGGTCCATTAACCATAGCCAATACGTTTCGTACTTTTTCGTAACGATTAGTTGACGAAGTTTGCACTTGAAGCTGCATCTAACTTTCACAATCCACGTACAGCTCACTTTTACTGTGAGCTGTAGTACTCTTCTATATAATATTTTAGCTATTATATACCACAATGCTTCTCAAATTTTCAATGTTCACGATGCATTATTCAATCATAATGTTTTCATTTCGCCCTCTCCCTCCATACAATAACAATGAATTGAATTCAATAATGTTATATTTTGAAGCTTAAGATACTATACGACTGAAACCTCTCAAGTATCACCGCCGTATATAAACGTCAAAGCGTTAATTTCCTCGGACGTATATATATTATGAAGTATGATCTCTTCTGTGTAGTGTTTCCATAACATAATTCTGAAGGCTTTGGAATGCAATAAAAGGACATTGACAGTGTTTGCGAAGGATTTACTTATTTCAGAGTATTTGCTTATTTATATTCCTTTTCTTCCCCCTCACCAATACGTCCAATACGCGTTTCTACAAGAAAAACAGTGTGCATTGGGGATAATTCGCATAACATTAAATCAACAGGTCAGAGATTAATTATAAGCCGTACAAATTATCAAGATAAGTGTTAATTTTTGTATATAATTTTATATATGGCAAGCCCATGGGATCATTGGTAATTATTAACTTAGTATTGTTAAATTCATTACATAAAATACATTGTGCACTACTGATACATTTATAAGTGTATTATATCAGTGTAAATGTGTATTTTATTTATTTTATTACGTCAGAATGCATATTGTTTGTTTACTTTCAATAAATTAATAATTTTTTTAAAATAATCTTTTGTTTTTGGCTCTTCAATATGCCCGCGTGCCCCTCGTAGAATTATCACGCCCCCTAGGGGGGCCATGCCCCACAGTTTGAGAAATGCTAGTATATACCATTAAAACAGTTTATACTGCCATCACAAAACAGATGCAATATTTACTCTTATCATTAAGATCATTTATCAAAATGAAGACGATATTTTTGACTCGTATCATACACACACCCAGCAACTCACCTCCTCAATTCAAATTCGGAAAACTAATAAATATTTCTATATTCCACAAAACTGGCTCCGTTGACAGTGCCAACTGAGAAATCGATAGTAATGTATTTTTAATCTTCTCGACTTCTGCTTGCTTAACCCGCTCCTGTTAAGATATTCCTATTTTAATTCGGATGATCCAAGAAGTGTGCCGGGTGCTAATTTCCCACAGACCGATTAGTCACGGACGTCACTTCGAGTCTGTGGATAAAACCGGGAAAAAATGCTCCGGGAAAACAAGAAAAGAGATAGTATCCGATAAAAACTTCACTTTTATGCGCCGTCGTGACGCCTCCAAACCCATAAGGGGGGTGGAACGGCAAACGGGGAGGGGGTGTTTGTCACTTTATTTATTTATCGGGTGGAAAAGCCAGATCCGATGTGTTGGAGGGATGCTGTGGAAATTTCAAAACAGATTTGGCGACAAGTATTGGAATTTGGCTCGGGAAATGTATGTCTTGGTTCTTTTTTTAATTATCTTTTCATTATGGATTCTTATGACAAAGAAGAGGTTTTTTACGAGTGTGTGTGAAGTTTTCCGATATGCAGTGACATATATGTAAGAGAAGAGTGAGGTTTCATTGAAGGGGTAATTTATTGAAATTACGGATAGAGAGTGCGTAATTAATGAACATTTTTGGGTATGATGCAAATGTTAAGACGTGAGGTCCAATGTTAATGAAATTAAGCTTTTATTTTTAAATGAATAATGACATCCTTTATGTACGGTATTTTCATATTATAGATAAACGGAAATGATTTATTTGAGAAAATTATGTATCTATGGAAACAATAGATGTAATAAAAAGTTTCGATTTTATTCTTGGTTATAATGCTCTTGTGTAAGGCAGCATTGTTTATATAGAAAATAATTATTCAATATTTAAATCTGCCTTACATGTAACTTTCAGAGATCTTTTCATCCGATAATTGACCATGATCGATTTTTCTCGGCCATTTCTGTTGCTTTTAAAAATATCGGGTACTTACGTATTATCGCAACCGTATTAGCGAAATTATATGAAATGAAGCACATGGTTGCCCATTCAGGCAGTTTGACACATGCGAAATCGGGGTTGCCAACTTGGCAAGTTATCTTGAACGTTGATATTGTTGCGATAGTACTTAAGTAGCAAATATCGCTGCGCGTGTTGAAAAAAAGAGAATTAAGGTTAAATTGGATGTAATGAAAGAATACTTCATCCTTTTTTTTGTGAAATACACTGGAAATACAAAAATTAAGGACGAGACGGTTTTTTCAATATAACTTTGTACAAAAGCTTTCCAAATCAACACATTTAATACCGTAAGATCCCTAATACGTAAGGACATGTGTATTTTGTAAGCAACACTTACTAAAAGAGAAATCAGAGGGATAAAAAGAAGCTTGATTGAAAAAGTAGCATGGAGCGCAATGCGACTGAAGGCCGAAACATCCCTGTGATGGGTGTCCAGCAAGAAACATCCGGTCTTTAGTAGGGGATATGATCTCCCCTGACTGCTAGGCAGGTTTCACAGCGTCTGCCCATGCTGAGAATGAGGGTGTCAATGAGTTGTTGAGGCATTGCTGCCCATTCGTCTTGCAGCGCCAATCGAAGCTCCCGAATCGTTACTGGTGGTAAGGTACGAGCTGCCAAGCGTCTGCCTAGAAAATTCCATACATGCTCGATGGGATTGAGATCCTGAGATCGTGCCGGCCAATCCATACGTTCAATATCCTCACTCTCTAAGAGCTGTTCGGCAACTACTGTGCGATGACATGGTGCATTGTCGTCCATGAAAAGGAACTGCAGACCCATAGCGCCTCTAAAAAGACGCACATATGGAAGAAGAATCTCGTTACAATAACGGGTCCCATTGACTGAACCAGCGTCGAAGATGTGAAGGTCTGTACGACTACCAAGCATGATGCCTCCCCAAACGAAAACACCGCGACCTCCGTACCTGTACCTTTCAATGATGTTCGAGGAATGATTGCGGCTTCCCCACTCTCTCCAGATGAGTATGCGATGAGAATCGCTACTCAAACTGAATCTGCTCTCATCTGTAAAGAGTACTCGTCCCCATTCATTGTCTCTCCAATGCCGGTGTTCCCGGCACCACAGAGAACGCCTTCTCCGATGGGCAGGCGTTAAAGGTACACACCGTACAGGGCGTCGTGCAAACAAACCACCACAGTGCAGTCTTCTGGCCACGGTAAAACGTGATATCGGTCGTCCAGTCGCCTGTGTCCTGTGTCTAGCGATTTCTCCCGCTGTCTGCCGCCTGTTTCTTCTGGCCTGTAAGACAATGCACCGGTCATCCGCGGGTGTGGTTCCTCGTGGACGACCTCTACTGAACCCCCGGATAGCTGTTCCTGTAGTTTGAAATTGTCTCCAAAGTCGTGAAACGATGCTCTGACAATTCCGAACTCTGCAGCCACACTTGTCACACTGCGGCCTTCCTCCAACTTCCCAATGATTCGACCTCGGGTAAAAGCATCCGGATGTCGTCTAACAGATTGATTATTCGCCATTTCTTGCTGAGGCAGCAACTCGGTGTGATTTTAACTGCTATATGGCGTGCAATCTCTTTGCCAGAAATACTGATCTTACACCGTTAACATGCTTTATACTACTCAGACACTCCCCCATTACGTCTACCTGCGTATCTGCGCATGTGCTACCATACATCACCTTACTTAATCTCCTGATTGATCTTACTGTCCGCTCTGCCTCTTCGTTCAGCTGATATGCTAATTTTTCGACTTCGTCCTTAATTTTTGCACACCAGTGTATATATATTATGAGAAGAAATTTCTAAGAAAAAGACACAACTTTGATAAAATTTTTAAAAAAAATTCCATGAGAAGATTAAAATTAGATTCGAAAAAAAAAAGATACATTTCCTTTTTAAAACCCTTTTTATCATGAATAATATCCGTGTCTTATGATAAATGTATTTTTGAATGTATTTGAAATTTTCTAATATATGATGACATGCACGCGAATATCATCGATAAACGAGATTTATAGGAAGGTATGGAAAAATTGTTTATTAAGTATGGGATTAAAAATTTTTTTTTAATTGATGTTAATGCTTTAACCCCTTAAGCGGTCAACTTTTTTGCCCGAAAGGTTCGAAAAAAGAGCACATTTTTTACTGCATTTTACTACGGATAATACTCAAGAAAATGCGAAAATGGAAGAATTTTATTTTCATTTTCAATTTTAAAACTTTTACTTGAGGTGCATAAAAACCCCTACATGTTTGTTTTTTATAAGTACATTGTCCAAGCTATGACGAACGTTTCATATATCTTAAAAGAATTTCTCTCATACTTACAAAATATTTAATGCACTTCTCTCTCGTTTTCTGTAAATAATCTCTTTTTCTAACGATTGAAGATTTTGTGTGTGTGCATAAATATGTACACACAATTTGGTGTAATATACGAAGGCTTTCCTTGCACTGGGGTCAAAGATGCTGCTGGTTTTTTAATTATCTTCCCAAGCAACAAATTGCATATTGCCTTGCCAGTTCCTGTCCTTCATCGAATAGTTTGGAGAATCTAAATTCCTGCCTTCAATGAAAAACCTCCATCTTCACTACAAAGAAAGGAGAAGTATTTCAGTACTATAAACAAACTGCATCTCTTAAAAACAGTAACACTCTAATAATCTCACTATAAGCATTTAAATATATGTGCAAATCTAAGATACAAAGCAGAAAACATGCGTGTCCGTTCGGAACCGTGATTTTAAAAAACTGCATAAATGGATAATTATCATGATATTTAGTGTCACTTAGATTAGAATACATGTATAAAATTGTTTTAAGGAAATTTTGACAAAAAAATTATTTAAGCACAATATTTTGGCACAAAACTAACTTAGAATAACCTTTTTTTTTCAAAATGTTCTCCTTTTATAAGAAATGCTTCTAAAATATTAATATTTTGCTTATGTAAAGTAAAGACTTCTCCAGAGAGTCTGAACTAGGGGTTTTGAAAAATTCACATTATTTTCAGTTACAACCAATTGAAAAAATTATCGGTGTTTTTTTCTTTAAAATTTCTCTCCTCTGTTGTCGCAAAACATGGATAAACCCACTTCTAAGTTACATATTTCAAAAATTCTAGTTGAGTCTCTGTACAGAGATCTGAGCTATATACAGGTAAAATATTATTATAATAGAAGGATCTTTCACAGAAGGAGAATGTTTTGAAAATGGGTCATTTTATGTTCATTTTTGGCAAAATGTTGTACTTAAATAATTTTTTATTGTAATAATATTCTTAAAACAATTTTATATACATTTTCTAATATAAGTGACACTAAATATCATAAATATTATCCATTTATACGTTTTTGCAAAATCACGGTTCCGAACGTAGTCGGATATCTTAAACTGATGTATTCATATTGGATGTATGGAAATATTTAAACCCATATTTATAGGCAAAAAAAGCGACTCCTTTAAACTATTAGACCAGGGGTTGGCGACGTTTTAGATGTGACGTGACGTGCCAAGCCAATTTACCAATAGGATTCAGCATACCACAAAGTGTGACATTTTTGAAACGATCCGATTCTCCTGATAATGTATGCAGAGTTAGAGAATAGAGGTCAATAATATAAATTTACAAATTTATTTTAAGTTAAACATTGCATCATTTAAAGATATTTTTACCATAAAAATAAACAGCCCAAAATACAACTATTTCTACAACAAAAATATAAAATTGTACATATATTATGTATTTTAAACATATATTTACTAAAATAAAAAATAGACAACAAAATATAAATATATTTCCCTTCATTATAGCTAAATAGCCACTCTACTTTTATACCTCAAAATCAGGGGTATAATGCGTGACTTTCAATTTGACACGATTCTGAGCATTCATTCAGTTGTTTATCAATTTTTTTGAGGACTGGAAGTATTTTTCATATGAGGAAAGATTTTTACTTATAGATAAGTAAAACGAGAAAAGTGAAAAGCAGAGTGCATGCAATTTTCTCCCTTCAAACAATTAAATCTTTCCAGAAATGACTTTCAATAATTTACAAAATAGCTCTAAATTTATCTTTACATTTTGTTTCAGACTTTTTCGTAATTCCGTAAATGTCCATCATTCTGAAGATGCTTGTCAAATAAGGTCTATTACAAATTTTTCAATTTCCATACACTCAAAAATTGGCAAATTGGTAGAGTAGGGCAAAGTGCCACCAAGAATCATACCGCGTGCCATAGGTTGCCGACTCTCGTATAAGACCTATGTATGTGAAAGTTGGCAGGCATGTTTCTTTTGTAGAGTGCATTAAGAACGGGTTCTGCGAAATTCGACTCATAAGGAGAGTCACAGAAGAGTTAGAGGCACAGAGACCCATTCTTGAGCCGTGTGTGTGAAAATGCGTTTGGGATCCGAAAACAGATATACGATCCTTTATTTTTTTAAAGATAAATTAGCGTTGCCAAAATGTTTAATTTCATTAATCTCCTTTAAAATTCATATTAATGTTGTTTTTGTTGAAAAAAGGATGAAATTTAAATGATCTCGTAATTTTCTAACAGATAGTGTATACCAGGGGTCGGCAACCTTTTAGCTGTGGCGTGCCAAACCAATTTACCAATATGTTTCAGTATGCCACACAATATGACTATTTTTGAAACAATTCCATGTCTGTGATAATGCATGTAGATTTAAAGAATAGAGCTCAATAAGATAGGTATTTACAAATTTTTTTATACATTAATTTTGCATCATTTAAAGAGATATTTGTAAATCTAAAAGTAAACAGCATGGAATAGAACTATTTCTTCCACAAAAAGTTTTAAAAATTAAATTTGTACATATATATTTTAAGCATATTTATATATTAAAATAAGAAATAGATAACGAAAAATATAAGTATTTCTCTTCATTATAGTTAAATAAATAGATAAATAAACATTTAATGTGAACCTACTTCTTTCGCAGCTCTACTTTCATATTGCAAAATCAGTTGTATAATTTGAGACTTTCAAATTGACACGATTCTAAACATTCAGTTATTAAACATTGTCTTTGCGCGCCCAAAATATTGCTCATATGAGGAAATGATTTTTACATAGATATGTAAAACCAAAAACGGATAGCAGAGTACATGCAATTTTGTTTCTTCAAACAATTCAATCTCTCCAGCAATGACGTTAAATAATTTACAAAATAGCTGTATGTTTAACTTAAGAGTTATCTTTCAGATTTTTTTTTGTAATTCCGTAAATGTCTATAATTCTAAAGATGTTTGTCAAATATAAAATCCATTACAAATTTATCAACTTCCAACCACTGAAAATTGACAAATTTGTAGAGTAGTTCAAAGTGCCGCTGAGAATTGTGAATATAGATTGTCGATCCCTGGTGTACACAGTTAAATTAAAAGAATTTCTACTGTAAAAAAAGATTTGAGGATTAATTCGGAAAATCAAATGTTATGATCAAAAAGGTCCATTAGTTACCCAGTTTCTTCTATGAAACTTAATTTGAAAATTAAAACGTTTTTGTTTAGTTAGAAATAGAAGTTTAAAATATTTTTGGTATTAGAGAGAGAGAGAGATTTGCTAAAAAGTTCTTTCATTGATAACTTTGTTCTAAGAAATTTCAAAAATTCACATCTGACTTCCAACCCACCCAAAGTCTATGAACGAAGCAGCCTGTAAGAAGGCCAAAATAATTATACCGTGAAGATGATTCGATGATTAATTACACCTTAATATAATTATTACACTTCAATTGGGGCTGTAACTAATTAAGCATGAAAGAACTAATTTAAATAAATATAAAAGGGCGTGCGATAGAAATAAACACATTTTTATCGTACGGTAAAAAAAAATATAAATATTTGGGATCTCTCTTCTTATTAAAGGTGATTACGTTCATAACTATAATTTTAAAAAAGAGTATAAGGGAAATTTTTTTTATATTTAGTATCAGTTGTATTAGAATATGCATTTAAAATTTTTAAAGAATATTATTACAATAAAAATTTATTTAAATGCAATTTTTTGGCAAAAATTGAACAAAAATTTATATATTTTCAAAACACATTCCCCTTTTATAAAAAAAACTTCTTCAATAATAGAATTTTGACTATACATAACTAGGATTTCTGTACTGGGATTGACCTAAGTTTTTTTAAATGTATAATTTAGAAGTGGATTTATTTATATTTTATTACATTAGAGCAAAGAAATTTTACTAAAAAGCACCCGTTATTTTCTCAATTGATCCCAACTCTACAGTGATTTTTTTCAAAAATCTTATTTAAACCCTGGTATAGAAGTCCTAGCCATATATAAGCAAAGGATTATTGTTACAGAAGCCTTTTTCGTAAAAAGATAATGTTTTAAAAATATGTCACTTAATCTTAATATATTGTGAAAAAATTTCCTTTACATATATATAATTTTTTATTGCAATAATATTCTTAAAACAATTTTATACGTATTTTCTAATTCAAATGGCATTAAATATGAAAAAGTAATTCCTTTATACTCTTTTCAAAATAACGGTCCCAACCGTGGTCAGTCACCTAAAATTTGTACAACTTTAAATGCATCAGTTACTTAATGCAGCTGATAGATAAATGTCAACCGATTGCCTTAATAAATTATACGAGAGCTATTTTTAAAGTAAGTTCCGTTGGCGCGTATAGTTCCCCAGTTCGCGCGTGCGCCGCAACGTGTCTCTGTGTCACTGACCAGAATCCTTTGGGAGCACACTTGTGCCATTTCCAGCTCTCTAACAGTCGTGTAAGATTCGCTGTGCGTTTTAAAAATGTTTAAGGTGATTGAATTTTATGGCACAGAAGCAATGAGTGACAGCAAAGTTCGAAAATAGGTCAGGAAGTTTAGAGATGGGCGAACAAACATCCATGACGAAGAACGCTCAGGCTGGCCTTTTATAATCACTGATGATTTGATGCAAGCAGTTGAAGCAAAAATTCGTGAGAACAGGAGATTCACGATAACCACTATTTCATTGGAATTTATCCACGTTTCTCGGTCGGTGGTGCACAAAATTGGGACTGAAGCCCTCAACTTTAAGAAATTGTTTTCTCGGTAGGTACCCAGACTATCCACAGCGAAACACAAAAATAAGAGGTTTGCCATTTCATTGGACTTTTTGATTCATTACGAGGAAGAAGGGGATGACATGTTGAGTATAATTGTTACTGGAGATGAAACAAGGGTATCTCATATCACCCCGGAATAAAAGCAACAGTCGATGGAGTGGCAACACACTTCCTCTCCCGTCAAGGTCAAAGCCAAACAAATGCTGTCAAAGCGCAAGATTATGGCAACGGTGTTCTGGGATCGGCGCGGTGTTTTGCTGGTGGACTTTATGCCAAATGGAACAGCAATCAACTCAGGTGCCTACTGCGAAACTCTAAGGAAGCTCCGAAGAGCATTGCAAAACAAATGGCGCGGCATGCTGTCAAAAGGTGCTTTACACCTTCACGATAACGCAAGGCCTCACACTTCTCGAACGACTCGGGAGTTAATCGAATCTGGGAGGTTTTGGACCATGCACCATACATTCCTGACCTTGCTTCGAGAGATTTGTACATTTTCCTGTACCTCAAACACAGTCTTGGCAGGAAGCGTTTCAGTGACAACGAAGTGAAAGCTGCCGACCAGGCGGCAGACTTCTTTGAAGAGGGTTTTCAAAACTTAGTTCTAAGATGTGACAAGTGTATTAATAAACTCGGAAACTATGTAGAAAATAGGCAAAAGTATGTACAATCCTAAGATAAAGGTTTTTTGAAACAAAATATTGTCGTAATTTCTTTTTAAGACAAACGGGCCTTACTTAAAAAACAGCCCTCGTACATATTTTTCTTTTTGTGATAACATTCATATTCTACTGTAACGCACTCTATACTTCTCATAATGGAATATAGATGTCGCGACGCTATGGACACATGAGTATCAGTAGTGTGAACTGAGAGCCCACTATTTGTAACATCAAAGAGAGCCCGGATCTCATCCAGTTGGATCTCCCACCTCGCCGTCTAATCCTGGACTGTATTTAACTAAAATTTATTGTAATTTGTTTCTCTTAATGTTTAATTGCATTTATCTTGTACAGTCTTGCATAACCATATTTTGTAATGATGATATTTTAATCTATTAAATGTATTATTTTACCCCCGAGATTTTGTTCATTACTTTCAACCCAGTAAAAACATAAATCACCGTTATACTACTGCTTATTTGAATAAGATATTGCAAAAGAAATCACAAAGTCTTGTTCAACGGTGGTTTAAATGGAGTTTCAAATAATTACATTTTATATGTAGAATAATAAAAATATTATTTTGTTCAAATGAGAAACTGGTATAATCTTTACATAACTTTCAAGGAATAAAAGAAAGTTTGTTCTTCTACTTTTAAAATAGCAAATACACACAAGAGGATTATATGTACAGCAAAATCCATTCCCAACTGTAACAATTTGTTGCAACTTTATTACTTAAGGGCGTGAAGAATCTTTACGGAACCTTTCCACTAATATTCTTAGGCGTCTTTAGGGATTGTAAATTCGCGTATATTTCAAATCACCTCTATAAGAAGAAGATGGGGTATGTAAAGTAGATAAGGTATTTAAGGAGAGCGTTGTAAGTTAGCGTGGAAGAAGGCGATTGAGCCAGCAGAAGTAGTGACGGGATTTGCAGGATTCAATTGGATTACGATATTAGAGCATTGCTGTTATCATTCAGCGAAGGCGCCTTAGAAGGTTAATATACCTGAAGAGATCATAAGAAGAATATATCACAGGTGATATATTCTAGATTAGTACCGCTTGCCACAAGCATTAGTTTAATGAAAGCTTATAATATTTCGTAAATAAATTTAATATTAAAGGTAAATCTCTTTTTGACGTAGACATATAGCTTACTATTTGTCATTAGAATTTTGATGTTTGAACAAAGCGAATAAATATAAGTTATTATTATACAAATGGCGTCTGGTTATTCTTTGCCTCAAATTAATCTTAGTGTCCAGGGTGGAACCCAAGGGGGTTCCCACAAGGGAGTTAGCTCTTTTGTAGTGTTTCTGTAATCTCCCACCAGATGGAGAATAAGCACGTAAATGGAAGCTTGTAGTTGTGTGAATAAATGTTTATGTGTATTTTAACCAGAAAATGAACTCATGAAAAGTAAACTAATCCTGATTCTTTGTGTTTTGATAAAGTTCCACGCGAAGTCCTTTACACAATTTCACGATTGCGTACCTGTTTGTAAATTGTGTTAATTTCAAGACAAAATCTGAACCGAGGTTATCCAGAAATTCAGATCACGAGCTTTGAACTTGAGTCAAAATAATGGGGAGAGTACATTTCGGTAAATTAAACTGAATTTCAAAAATATCATGTTGCTGAAATCCTCTCCATGTGAAAGAGTGTGATAAGTGAAATAAATATCCGGTCAGATGTCAACATAATATCTGAACTTGGTTGATCTATCGAAAATCTTATTATTCTTAGTTGGATATTAAGATTTTCATATGCTAGCCAGTATGAATTCAAGAGCATAATGTGTATTCTAATGCTGTAGAATTTCTGATTTTTTTATAAGAAAAGAAATGTGGAATTAAATGAAGTTCTTCCTCATATTTGTGATGTTTATTGTTTACATATTGAACATTCCCAAATGCCCATTTCTTTTCGAACCAAAGATCCACCGATTGCAACCTATACGTTTCCTAATTTTCAACCAATCAGATGACGTCATCAGGGCCATCTTAAGGCATGAGCCAACTGAGCCTGGCCCCAGGGCCATGGTTGCAATAGCGGCCTCGTCTCGTGTGCGTTCTCAGCTCAGCCTTAATAAAATCATTATTCGAATAATTTCAATGGTCAAATGTTATTTCCGGTTGTATTCTCCCCAAATCTGGGAATTTCGGCCATATATCAACTGGCTACATGTGATGACCGTCGTCCACGTACAGGTCTTGGCCTACCATCATACACTATCATTTCTCATGCAGTTAGAAGGCGGCAATTGGTCGAGCCGGTGTATGAGATTGTAAGTCATGCACACATTTATTTGTTTGGGGTTATTTATTGTTTGTACGAGTATTTGAAAAACGTGCTGCCTACTTTTAAGGGTCACAGATAGGGCCTTCATTTGTGTGGGGGCCCAAGGCCACTAGAAGTCTTAAGACCTCCCTGGGCGTGAAGAACAGTTCAGCTAACAATGATCTATTGGTTATGGCCAATCTGCTACCTTTGTAAATATTGTTCATGAGGAATTTATTTATTCATAGTCATACAAATACTTATTAACATTCTTAATTGAATGCACAAAATATTTAATAAAATTAATTAGATTAAACACCACGAAATTTATGTAAAAAAACCACATATTTGGAAAAAAATAAATAAAACATGCCAAGTCCACAGCTTCGCATTTTATCACGAGGAAAGCTAAAAGGAAACTTATTTTTTCATCTGCAAGGAATAAATTGTCATCAGTTGGCTTTCCGATTATTCACATAGCTCACCACAGGAATGGAAACAGATGTTCCCATACACTTATAATACACTAGCCGTAAACCACCTATTGTAATTCTAGTTCAGCGGCGCTGCAGTTGCTTGTTTTCAAGTGTATATATTATTTCTGTCTGTTTTGAGTTGTAAATATACGTTTGTCCCTCCATCCGACTGGTCAAGTGTTTTTAGTCGCCTCAACTTCAGACAGGTAAGACCTTACTTATTCCATTTTTTATGCACGAAATCGAAATGAATTTTTAAAATACGATAACGAATGAATTGCGAATTTAAACATTATTTGATATTGAACATTATTTTGGACAGTGTTCAAAAATCTTGACTGACAACGCAAAAACTTTTAAAAGATCCGAACTTGAACTGAAAAACTTGTGGAAAATTATCAGCGATCCTGCAGTGAAAGCGTTCTACGCTTCTCATAAAATCTACTGGCAGTTTATCATCGAACGAGCTCCCTAGTGGGGTGGCTTTTACGAAAGCCTGATTCGAACAGTAAAGCTTGCTTTACGAAAGACTGTGGGAAAAACAACTTTATTTCGCGATGAGTTGGAGACTCTTTTAATTGAAATTGAAGGAATGCTCAACTCTCGCCCACTTACATATATTTTTTCTGAATTTAATGAACCTGAACCTCTTACTCCATCTTATATGATTTTAGGACGTAGAGTGAATAGTCTGCCACCTGCCAGGCTTAATTTTGATTCTAACCTATCCAACAGGAAAGTTCTAATTAAAAGGTTTAATTATCGCGAAAGATTACTAAATATGTTTTGGACAAAATGGTCAAAAGAATATATTTTCATGCTTAAATCTGCTCATTGTGTTAAACCTACAGGCGAAATTAAAGAGTTTAATATTGATAATGTTGTACTAATTAATGATGAAAAATTTCCTAGACATATTTGGAAACTAGGTAAAGTTTTTGATGTATTTCCTGGCAGGGATGGTAAAAAAAGTTCTTGTAAGATAAAAACACAAAATTCAATTATTAAAATACCTGTACAATTGTTACATAACCTTGAACTTAATGAATGATTTCTTAGTTAAGTAGTTGTTTTGAATTCGTATCTGTTGAATTTGTATGTTAGTTACTTGTAATGAGTATTTAATATTTTTCTGTGTATTTTGAAATTGCAGCAGATTTTGAATGAGCTCCCTGGTCATTCGGGGGGAGTGTATTGTAACTCTAGTTCAGTGACGCTGCAGTCGCTTGTTTTCAAATGTATATAGTATTTCTGTCTGATTTGTGTTGTAAATAAACGTTTGTCCCTCCATCCGACTGGTCGAGTGTTTTTAGTCGCCTCAACTTCTGACAGGTAAGACCTTATTTATTCCATTTTTTATGTACGAAATCGAAATGAATTTTTGAAATACGATAACGAATGAATTACGAATTTGAACATTATTTGCTAATGAACTTGAATTTGAACACCACCCGTTTCGCTGGGTGTTTCAAGATACTGTACGATTATATACAGGGTGACCGGGCATAAAAAATTCAAAAGTTATGGCTTATTACGGAACTACGCATCAAAATAAACTGTTCATCCGTGAATTGCAAACCCCTCTGGGATCTTTTCAGTCCAGTCTGATCGGCCGCACGTGTGCACATTATTCGGCAATCACAGACAATGAACTTGTTGTCCTGACTTAATTAGTAAAGATGGTGCAGACTGCAAAAGGTGCAGTCTATATTTTGGATTTGGATACGATTTTGTAATTCTTTTTTTTATCTCGTTTGCATTTTGAGATAAAACTTTGGAAACTTCAGAATAATCGACTGCTAAGGTTTTCTTTTGATTGGAATGTAAAACAAGATTTTTTTTCCCTAAGTCCCTAAAATAAAAGATGAATTTTCTATTGCTCAACTTACGGGAATGTCCGTACGAAATAGCTTTGGCAGTGTCCAGAAAAGTTTCCAAAGAGATTCATGATAGTTGCAGGATTTTGTTACAACGGTAAATTAAAAACAAAAAAAAATTCAAGTAAAGCCGAAACATTAATTCACTCTACTAACAGAATAATATTTTAGAACCAATTTTTGAAGAATAAATTCAAACCTTACATGGAAAAGGCATTTATAAAATTGAGCTTCATATGGACAAAGCCTCTAGTCACACGCCTAAGTAAACTGCCGCTTATTTAGCAAAGAAATAATCAGATATAGGATAAAGTGTATCACATTTGATAAATTACGTGTAAAATCACTTAGCGCTTCTCCACTGGACTTTAGTGCTTTTGGTCTTTTTAAACGAGCCTTAGGTAGACGTCATCCAAGAACACTGAACGGGCTTTCGAAAAGGTTTCAAGAGTTATAAAGTAAAACTTTCATGACAGTACTAAGAAAAAGTTTACTTTCATGAAAAATTTGTCCACGAGTTATTGTCAAGAATCATGGATATCAGATAGAAGAAAATTTCAACAAAAAATATAGTATTTATTGATACAATTAACTATCAAAATCGTTTCCGTAAAGTGTGAACGAACTTCTGTATGGCTATTAGTGGAATTGTTTATTTATACGAGTATCTGTATTCATTTAAGTAGTTATCAAATTTACATTCCTCATGCAAAAGTATGGAGAGCTGCAAAGAATTTACCAGTTTTGCCACTCTATCTATTTTTCCGACATTCTTTTACAAATGGCTGGCTGAATTTCATCTCAAAGTACAGGATGGGAGAAAGTCCTATGTGCTATCAATGGCAACAATGTCTCAGCTGATTTTCGAAAGCTAAACGAAGAAAATTTATCAGAAAATGTATCTTTAATCATCCCTTTTGGCGCTTATCTTCTTTACAACTCAGAGATACCCAAATGATCTTTTCTTCCCCTCATGAGGTTCGGGTTGTAGCGTCCCTAAAATGCCTTGGTGACTTCCTCCCTGTGCCGTTTAGGAAATTATTGGTAGCATGAGAGTTAGAAAATTAAATAATTGATTTATTTACGTCCCAGCTATTAGTTATAGTTTATACATTTACATTGAAGTTACTCATAATATTGATTATTTCATTAGTTCACGAATGTTATTTATGAGGAAGGAGGTAACACAATCATTCACTCTTGGAGTTTTCAACGGACTCCCTTTTTTACTGTCCGGTGTGAAGTGGTCGCCCTTTTACCCTCGAATGATACGCCGGCTTGTGGGAGGAGTGAGGTTTTTCTCACGGTAATAGGTTGCCGGGGCGCTATCAAATCACAGGACCCCGCAATATTTAGGGGTGCACGTGTGCAGAGGAACAGTGTTATACTATCCGCAAAAAAAGTAGATTTTTCAGCTGTGTGACGCGAAAACGTCACACTTCATTTTAAACAAGCATAATTCTCTCTCTCTAGTTACATTTTTCTTCATCCTTTTTTTCTTTCCCTCTGTAACAAATTCTTGCCGTGTAGAGAGTTTGAGGCACGTTAAATTTGTTGAGACACTAAGCATTTGCATTAGTGTGGAAGTTTGGAGGGATGCTTGCTGCCATGCTCATCATTTGACTGTGCTACAAAAAATTATAATATCCTTCGCCAATAACCAAAGTATCGTTTCGATGTATGAGGTTAATAAATAATCAGTCAACAAATAAAATCCAGATCACAGATTTTAGATATTTTTTGAGGGGGCGGGGAGGGGGGAGACATCAAGCCAAATATGGCTTCTCTCTAAGCATTTTAAAACCTACATTATGTAACGAATTCTATTCGGACTTCTAATTCTCTTGGGGAAAATACTCGTTTTAACTGTGATTTTAATGGAAAACCGCTTTTCGTAGAGATGACTTGATTTTATGTAAATACAAAATTCTATTTAAGTGCTAGTCGTGGAGTAGATGGGATAATGGTTGAAAATGGATCCTAAGCGGAAAACACAGTGTGAGCGACCAGTGTTCACACTTCGTAATACTAATTCTCATGGGAAGGATTCAGAGATAGGTGGAAGCCGTCCACTTAAGACTGATGATTAAGCAAGTCTCCTGAACGCTCTGCTCAGGAGAATTATTAAGATAAGTGTTTATATTTATCTAATAAAGTTTTATTGCTCCTCAGGTTTTGTTAGCAGAGTGCATTCTCATTCATTCTCATAAGTGCTAATGGCTAAATAAAAGTGGTTGCGATAATAGCGCCCAACGTGGGGCTCTAACCCTGGGTTAACAGTTGCATTGAATTTTAGGGTCCTGCCAGAACTATTTTTTTCCATATAGGAAAATGTTAATGAATTTTTAGATAGCATTTCTAATAATATTTTGTATTACGAGATACTCGCAAAGTTGGCTTGCGCCTACCTAAAGGGTCATCTCTCTGGTAAGGCACGCCACCGATCAAAATGTCACACGTGCTAAGGCACGCGTGCCATTAATGGCCCGCGACTCAATATTTTAGGCATTGTCTGCAATGCCTGTCTAAAAAAATGTCTGCATTTTAGTTCAAATCAAAATGTCTGCATTTTAGTTCAAAATAACCAAATTTACTGTGAAGAACACTCGTTTGTTATTGTCTTGCCTTAGTTACGTCGTGGACTACAATTGCTAAGGATGCAAAGTTAGTCTACACATTGCATAGTCAATTTCGTTGAATATTTTCAGAGATGAATAACATAAAAGACTCGCGTTGAAACCATTTACCAGATGACTCCAATTCTGATTGCATTCTGCTAAAAGTAACATCTTACACAATTATAATATAAGTTATTTGTCATCTATAGTCTGCAACGACTAAGTCATACAAATGTTACTTTAAGGTATCCGACTACGTTCGGAACCGTGATTTTAAAAAAGTGCATAAATGGATAATTTTCATGATATTTAGTGTCACTCAGATTAGAATATATGCATAAAATTGTTTTAAGGACATTTTGACAAAAAAATGTATTTAAATGTAATATTTTGGCAAAAAATTAACTTAGAATAATCTTTTTTCCAAATGTTCTCTTTTTGTGAAAAATGGTTCTATTATAATAATATTTTGCCTGTATATAGCTCAGACCTCTCTACACAGGCTCAAATGGAATTTTTGAAAAATTCACATTATTTTCAGAGTTACCACCAATTGAAATAATTGTTCGCGTTTTTTCTTAAAATTGCTCCCCTCTGTTGTCGTAAAATATGAATAAACCCACTTCTATATATTTCTACCTATTTTTCTCCTTCTTCTATTCTATAAACCTACTTCTATATATCTTCTAAGTTATATATTTCAAAAAAATTCCAGTTCAGTCTCTGTAGAGAGATCTGAGCTATATACAGGCAAAATATTATTATGATAGAACCATTTTTCACAAAAGGAGAACATTTGAAAAAAAGGTTATTCTAAGTTAATTTTTTGCCAAAATATTATATTTAAGTAATTTTTGTTGTCAAAATATCCTTAAAACAATTTTTATGCATAGATTCTAATCTAAGTGACACTAAATATCATGAAAATTATCCATTTATGCGCTTTGCAAAATCACGGTTCCGAACGTAGTCGGATACCTTAAACTACTGAGAAATTCCTACATCAGCTCGAATAATTTAACTTTAACAAATGCCTCTGACTTTTTTATTTGATAAATTAATAATAAAATATACAATATTCATCAAAAAACTATACGGGTATTTTAAAATTTATCTTTTTAAATAATCAATATCATACAAAAAGCAATTTTATTCTAAATTAACTATAACTCTGATAAATAATAGTAATGGATATTCAACTAAAAAATATTGTTAATTAAAAAATTGCCGAGATTTGAGTAGGAAACATTCTTATCATTCGATTTAAAATCAATACCTTGGAAAAATTCAAGCACAAGCAACTTTATAAATCTTTCGTTAAAAGAGTTATCTCAGCTTCGAGTTAATAAATTGCCATTTACAGTCATAACAAGAGACATCACAGCATTTCGATAATATAGATACAGTGTAGGAAAAAGTAATTCCGAAAATCAGGTTTGTCACACCTATATTATACATCATAGGAACTTAGATATGATCTACACGGTGGTTTTGAAAAAAATGAGAAGAAACAATAAATCTTAGATTGGTCCAACACATATTCCCCCCTACCTTCCAACAACAAAAAAACTCTGCAATTCATTCTCCACAAAATAAGATAGCATCGAACTTTCAAAATGTATGCTTCCCTTCATAAATAGTTAAAAATAACATGAGCACATAAATCTGAAATAACACTCATAGTAATGAAAAATATCTAATGACAGTCATCTCCATACTTCTAAGCCAAAAAATATTTATAGTAAAAATGGCCAGACAAATTGCCACGCATGTCATAAACATTTGACTAACTATCAATTCTTAACTGCTGCCAAAAACAAGAGAAAAAAGATTAAAAAGAAACAAAAAAGTCTCACAGGGTGTTTCATGTTCGTTTTAGGCGCGATTTGTGAGACATCATTTATAAACTGCACGCTTTTGGAGTTGTGAACTGTATTGAACCCGCTTCATTGCTTCTTGTTATTTACGAGCTATTTAACTAAGAGTCGAAAGCTTTTGAAGCCTAATTTAAGATGAAAAAGCGCTCTTATATGCGAGTTTTTTTCTCCATTGAAATGTCTTTATTTCAGATTCTTGAAGATACATATCTGTTACTGTTATCTGATTTTTTTTTCTTCCAGGCTTGCATATAAAGAGATCACGGATACAAAAGATAAGATGAAAAAGTTAAGATGCATGCTAAGTGTAAATATTCGCTATAGCTTGTGATGTGTTTACTGTCTTTGTTAGTATAGTCGTTTAGTATGGTCTTTTGTTGTTCTATTGTTTTTATTTCTTCCAACGAACACACATTTTTTCCCCTTTCGGAAACTTTTTTTGGAAGAGTCAAAAGTGTCAGAAGCAGAAGAAAAATTATCCCCCCCTCCCAAATTTTTCTCATTCTTTGAAATGGCTCTTTCGAAAGCAGTCTTAAGGGAAATTAATTTCACTTCTCTATATGTGAAAAATGCAGGGTGATTATAATTAAAGTTCCACGTTTAAAATGCTGTGAAAAAAGAATCACCGCTCAGAATGACTTAAAATTTGAGCTGAATATACTTGAAAATAGGAGAAACGGTATGGCACAAGAAAAACCGCTCAAACGTGTATCAATAGATAGCGCTGTAAGTGTCATAATGATTTGGTTACAAGCGGAATTCATGTCACAAGGATTGATGTCTTGAGAACACGGAGGTTAGAGGATGACTGGAATTTCTTGTTTCATCAAGAAGAGAGTTATATATGATATTAAATCAGAATATTAAATTAGATGCAAATGAAAATCACACTACAGAATATTGTACCTTGTTATTTCTGAATAAATCCTTTAATAAAATTAATTTTTCAGGTATATTTCAAATATATATATATATATATATATATATGTGTGTATGTATATATATGTATATATATACACACACACACATATATATATATATATTTAAATATATAAAATCAATCATCCCCAATCAATCACAATAATCAATTAAAAATTTAAATATACGAATCTTATAATACTAAATCCTATTTCAAAGGATATATACACTGGTGTGCAAAAATTAAGGACGAAGTCGAAAAATTAGCATATCAGCTGAACGAAGAGGCAGAGCGGACAGAAAGATCAATCAGGAGATTAAGTAAGGTGATGTACGGTATCACATGCGCAGATATGCAGGTAGACGTAATGGGGGAGTGTCTGAGTAGCATAAAGCATGCTGTCGGTGTAAGATCAGTATTTCTGGCAAAGAGATTGCACGCCGTATAGCAGTTAAAATCACACCGAGTTGCTGCCTCAGCGAGAAATGGCGAATAATCAATCTGTTAGACGACATCTGGATGCTTTTACCCGAGGTCGAATCATTGGGAAGTTGGAGGAAGGCCGCAGTGTGACAAATGTGGCTGCAGAGTTCGGAATTGCTCACAGCATCGTTTCACGACTTTGGAGACAATTTCAAACTACAGGAACAGCTATCCGGGGGTTCAGTAGTGGTTGTCCATGAGGAACCACACCCGCAGATGACCGGTACATTGTCTTACAGGCCAAAAGAAACAGGTGGCAGACAGCGGGAGAAATCGCTAGACACACGACACAGGCGACTGGACGACCGATATATCGCGTTTTACCGTGGCCAGAAGACTGCACGGTGGTGGTCTGTTTGCACGACGCCCTGTACGGTGTGTACCTTTGACGCCTGCCCATCGGAGAAGGCGTTCTCTGGGGTGCCGGGAACACCGGAATTGGAGAGACAATGAATGGGGACGAGTACTCTTTACAGATGAGAGCAGATTCAGTTTGAGTAGCGATTCTCATTGCATACTCATCTGGAGAGAGCGGGGAAGCCGCAATCATCCCTCGAACATCATTGAAAGGTACAGGTATGCAGGTCGCGGTGTTTTCGTTTGGGGAGGCATCATGCTTGGTAGTCGTACAGACCTTCACATCTTCGACGCAGGTTCAGTCAACGGAACCCGTTATTGTAACGAGATTCTTCTTCCATATGTGCGTCTTTTTAGAGGCGCTATGGGTCTGCAGTTCCTTTTCATGGACGACAATGCACCATGTCATCGCACAGTAGCTGCCGAACAGCTCTTAGAGAGTGAGGATATTGAACGTATGGATTGGCCGGCACGATCTCCAGATCTCAATCCCATCGAGCATGTATGGGATTTTCTAGGCAGACGCTTGGCAGCTCGTACCTTACCACCAGTAACGATTCGGGAGCTTCGATTGGCGCTGCAAGACGAATGGGCAGCAATGCCTCAACAACTCATTGACACCCTCATTCTCAGCATGGGCAGACGCTGTGAAACCTGCCTAGCAGTCGGGGAGATCATATCCCCTACTAAAGACCGGATGTTTCTTGCTGGACACCCATCACAGGGATGTTTCGGCCTTCAGTCGCATTGCGCTCCATGCTACTTTTTCAATCAAGCTTCTTTTTATCCCTCTGATTTCTCCTTTAGTAAGTGTTGCTTACATTACTCATGTCCTTACGTATTGGGGATCTTACGGTTTTAAATGTGTTGATTTGGAAAGCTTTTGTACAAGATTATATTGAAAAAACCGTCTCGTCCTTAATTTTTGCACACCAGTGTATATATATATATGTAGGAAATAGTATTTAATTAATTTCGAATAATTAGAATGTTTTAAATTTTCAATATACTTCGAGTGAGAGAGATGTAAGAGATGGCGGCCCCAAACAAACCAAATAAAATCGAGGCATTTCAGTGCCCAATGAAAGAATTCGGAGCGATGACGTCAGACGCATATAGTCCCTGAGCGCGAGATCATTTTTTGGGACTGGCACACCGGACACGAACGAAGTAAGGTCGACGCCCTCTTAGCAACTTTGCCTTCGTAAACAACGTTTCTTTAGGCCTAGCGATGTTTGACGCCCCCCTCTCACAGGTGAAATCCTGCTCTCTTTTCGAACTATCTTTCATTTATTTTCTTGTAAATAATTCAAAGCTGTAAATATAGCCTGTTCCTTATCTTAATAAATTAATTGTTTTTTAAACGGCTTATGCTTTCCTTCGTCCAAAAAAAATTTCATCATTTACCCCTAGACACCGTCCCACAAATATATATCCTTTTTTTTAAAAAAAAAATATTATTATTAAAAAGGCTTTCAAATACAACAAGAAACTTGGTAGATTTATATTCAATTATAATCAAATCTCGGAGCTCCTATGTCCGGGGGCATGTAAATGCAATTAATATTGTAATTATGTTGATGATTATCATCAGTATGTTGTCACGGGAGACCTTGGCATAATGAAAGATGATTTATTGAGAAATTTTATGAAAAAAGGTCATGGCTTTAGGCTTATGATCACAAAAAATAAATCCATTGTTATGAAAGAAACCAAAAAAGATTTAGATAATTTCTACCTTAAAATTGCTATTAAATACGGAATGCCGATTGAGGCTTTCAATAAATTTAGATCTTACGTATTAATAGAAATTGAAAATAGGATTTCAGTGTTGAAAAAGAAAAAATGTATTAAGACCTTAAAGCATCAATATGGAATATTCAAAAGGACTTCGTGATTAGATATGTTGATAAAGTCTCTGTTATGCCATCATCTGTAAATATTTTTAAAGAAAATATTAAGTAATCACATTTTAAATATTAATGCATTTCAAAAGTCAATTCATAGTAATAGAGAAGATGATAATCGTATTTTGGCTTTGAGCAAAAGACTGAACATTCACCACAAAATATTAAATAGCCCCCCCATTTTTTAACACCAAAATTTCACAAAAGCCCTAGAAAATTCCGGAGTGTTACTAATTGGTACATGCATTATCACGAAGTCTGAGAAGATTTAACAATCCCTTCTTCAAAATATCATTGATAACTTTCAGCACACAGTAATAATTAAAAATAGCTTAGAGATTGCCTGAGTCACTAAGGATATGCTCATTTTTTCCATGCACGGCTTTGACTAGATTAAGACCTTTGTAATTATATCGATATTAATTATATGATTAGGGTACTACAGTTAATTCATGATAACTATGAACTGCATAGTTCAATGAAAAAGGAAAAGTTTAATCTTCTTGTTAACCTTCTATTACAAGAAAATTTCATTGCATTTGATCAGAATCTTTATAAACAAATCAAACTTTAAATTGACCTAATTATCATTCATTAATTTAGCAGCTTTTGTTTATTGAACTCTTTTTCTGTTTGTTTCTGTTTGAATTTTTTTATTGATCGACAGATGGGCAAAGGGGAAATGTTGGTACCATTATGCTACCTTAACCCTACTTATCCGGTCCTAAGCCTGAAGTTACGTTCCGACTTACTACACTCCATTTTAAATTTTTAAATCTGAAAAAAAATCTCAAAAAGTGTTTTCAAAAATTAACGAGGAAAATATTATAGACTACAGCTATGAAAACATATGCATATTTATGTAAGTTTAAGTGACAGCATGAAATCCCAGATCTATGTAAAGCAGTGCTTCTCAAACTTTCAGTATATATTTGCGATTCACTATTTAATCATAATTTTTATCGCCCCCAAACCCTCCATACAATAACAATATTGAATACTGTGCTTTGACGCTAAAGCTCTAACACATCTTTAATATTTAATCTTTAATAATAATGCATTAATATTTAAAATGTGATTACTTAATATTTTCTTTAAAAAATATTTACAGATGATGGCATAACAGCGTATATAAATATTTCGCTGATCCAAAGCGTTAATTATCCCGGACGTATATATACGTCTTTTCAAAGTGCAATCTTTTCTGTACACCGCTATCCATAAAATTATTCTGAAGGCTTGGGAATGCTTTGACAGTGTTTGCGAAGGATTTACTTAATTCAGAGGATTTGCTTATTTATTCCTTTTCTTCCCCTCCCCCACCCCTATACATTCCATAAGCGCGCCTACGTGGAAAACGGTGACGCTGGGGGGCGAATCGCGTAACATTTAATTGGCGGTTAAGGATTAATTATACACCGTCAAGTTATTAAGATAAGTGTTAATATTTTTATATATAATTTTTATATGACAAGTCTGGTAAATATTAACTTAGTGTCGTTAAACTAATTATAAAATACATTGTGCAGTACTGACACACATTTATAAGTGTATTATATCAGTGTAAATATGTATTTTATTTTTTATTACGTCAGAATGTATTTTGTTTGTTTACTTTCTGTAAATTAATAATTTTTTAAAGTAATCTTTTGTTTTCGAATTTTCTATATATGCTCGCATCCCCTTCGTAGAGTTATTATGCTCCTCCCCCCTAGGGAGCACCCCCCACACTGTTTGAGAGTTGCGTTATGTACGCTTTTTTCTGAATATTACGAATATCTACAGAACTACGTTTTTATAGCTTACACATACCTATTATCAATACTATTTGCGTATACCCATTATCATTAAAACAGCTTACCACACTCTTCACTTTGAAAAAGACTTCCAGACCCTTTATAAGTCACCAAGCCAGAAATTCTCACGAGATTATTGACCATACAACCACGAACTTAACAAAAAAAACCTCATTCGTCCTCCATCAATTCAATTCTTACCCCCAAAAGTTCTGGATCATTTCACAGTCCTCTCAAACCAAACTGCTATCTGGGATGTCCCCAGCATCGATGAAAAGATAGTGCTAAACAAGGAAGGAACCACAACAATCCTATTCAAGAAGTACGCCCTCGAGTTTTAGAAAGGAAAAAAAATGTCTCTCACCGGATATGACGTACTTTTTGCTCTCTCCTCCACTGAGATTGAGGAGGACCTTCATTTCCGGACAGGATTGATTCCACAAGAAAGGCTTCTCCTGATAAAAACCGGATTCGGCTGATACGGTCCGACTAATGTCCATGTCTTATCTCTGGATTTTTGTCGACCAAATGGATTCCGGGTACTTTTCCGAGAGTTGAATAATGTAACTTCGAGATGGAAGTGATGTTGGATTTCATAGGGTCAAGTATGGGTCAGAATCCTAATGCTGATTTTTTTTTTTACCAATGATAAAAATATGTGAAAATACAATAAATTATCATAATTATTCAATTTCTACTCTATTAGTTTATACTCTCCCTATATATATCTTGTTTAAACTTTCTATCGTTAATAAAATATTTTTTTCATCCATTCGCGTTCAAATACATTTTTTATAAATTTGTAGTGGATGACACTTGATGTTAATATAGTTTTTTTAAATATTAATTCATTAATTCTATTTAATTAATGAAAAAATAGTAACAAACAAAAATAATAGTTCAACATCATACATAAAGAAACTCATTCGCTGTGTCCCTGTAGCGCAATTGATAGCACGTTGGACTTCTGATTCAAAGGTCATGGGTTCGAATCCCAACTGAGATGCTCTAATTTCTGAGAATGTGTTTTTTTACTTTACTATTTTATTGGAATAATTAAATCTAATTAATAAATAAATAGTAACGAATAAAAATAATAGTTCAGCACCCCCTATATAGAATGGAAAATGGCAACAAAAATCGCTTTCTCTATTTGGTCACTTAATATTGTGATTCCATCATATGTATATACATATTTATATTATTTGTAACTATTTGATAAAAAGTAACTAAACTAAAAAATTTCTTTGTTGATCTAAGTAAAAATTGACTTAATTTTTTATATTGCTTGTTTTTTTTAATAAATTTTAGTTTTATGATATTACAGTGATCATATAGAAATTTGGCATATAACCATTATTCTAATGGTGTATATAATTCTGATTTAATGATGAAAAAATGGAAGTATTTACATATATAATTAATATTCCTCGGTATTAAGAAGAGTTAAAGGAAATATGTATATTGAGTTTCTCTGTTAGAAAGTTTGAATGAAATCTTGCTTCTTTGTATGAACCGTATATTCTGACGTATAAATGCGCACTTCTAACACAAAGCATTAGATCAAAATTTGCAAGAGCACGTTACACACTGGATATAAAATTGATAGTTTAAAAATAAAGAAAAAATGAGCATAAAAATTAGATTTTTACATTTGTCAAATAAAGTTTATTTAAAAGAGAAATGGCCTATCTTACGAGCTTCCTCTATAAAATAACATTAATGATTCGTAATATTCATCTTTCGTTATATCTTGAGCCACGTTCTGCTTCATTTGCATTCTGCAACGGTTACTCTGATCTAAAGTGTTAGATAATTAAGATATAGAAGTTTAAATTGCAATAAAACAACGATGTATTATTCGATTGACATGAATTTTTTTTTATTCGAAAGATAATCTTGTGGCATTACATTTTAAATATGATTTCTGGCATAGGACTGCCACGTCTGGCTCGGATGTAGTCCAATCTGGACGTCCAATTTTCGATGACTTTTTCCAACATTTGTAGCCGTATATCGGCAATAACACGGAGAATGTTGTCTTCCAAATGGTCAAGCGTTTGTGGCTTATCCGCATACACCAATGACTTTACATAACACCACAAAAAATAGTCTAGCGGTGTTAAATCACAAGATCTTGGAGGCCAATTCACAGGTCCAAAACGTGAAATTAGGCGGTCACCAAACGTGTCTTTCAATAAATCGATTGTGGCACGAGCTGTGTGACATGTTGCGCCGTCTTGTTGGAACCACAACTCCTGGACATCATGATTGTTCAATTCAGGAATGAAAAAGTTAGTAATCATGGCTCTATACCGATCACCATTGACTGTAACGTTGTGGCCTTCATCGTTTTTGAAGAAGGATTCCACCAGCCCATAAAGCGCACCAAACAGTCAGTTTTTCTGGATGTAACGGTGTTTTGACGTACACTTGTGGATTAGCTTCACTCCAAATGCGGCAGTTTTGTTTGTTGACGTAGCCATTCAACCAGAAGTGCGCTTCATCGCTAAACAAAATTCGCTTATGAAAATCGCGCACCGACCATTATTTTCGAAATAAAATTGCACAATTTGAAAGCGTTGTTCAGGCGTGAGTCTATTCATGATGAATTTCCAAACCAAACTGAGAATAAATCACTTGACAGCTGTTAAATCGGTCGCCATCTTGGAAAGTAATGCCAACTTAAACTTCTATACCTGGAAAAAAAACACTCTTTATAAATAAAGTCATCGTGTCCATTCCATGCAGATTATTGGATAAACTACATTCTTTGAAAAATAACTTTAGAGCTATATATAATCAGGTTTAATTTCATTCCATGCTTTTATATTATCCATTCTTATATACTATTTCTATACTTCAAAAGATAGGAGCATTGCACATGTATATTTTAGGTTTCTTTGTAAGAAAAAGATGCGCAATATACCTAAAACTGAAAACATATAGTTTGAAAGTATAAGTGCGTGTTATTCGCAAGGATATATGCAGTAGTAAGTTCTTTATATACCATTACGACATAAGTTCTTTCTGCAACCATTACCAGATAGAAGTGTTTCGTTGAGACATCATTAAAAATGTACAGTGAAATACGTTTAACGCAAAAACGCTTAATACGAAATATCGCTTACGACAGTCCCGGCAAATTACAATGTATTTTCATGAATTTTTTCTCTTAACTCAAAACGAAAATCGCTTGAGGTATCCGAATACTTTCGGAACCGTGTTTCCAAAAAGCGTTTAACTGAATAATTTTCATGATATCTAGTGACATTTGGATTAGAATACATGCATAAAATTATTTTGAGGACATTTTGACAATAAAAAATTATTTAAGTACAATATTTTGACAAAAAATGAACATAGAATGACCCATTTAAAAAATGTTTTCCTTTTGTGAAAAATGCTTCTATTATTATAATATTTTGCCTGTATATAGCTCAGACCTCTGTACTGAGGCTCAACTATAATTTTTGAAAAATTCACTTTATTTTCAGAGTTACAACCAATTCAAATAATTATCGACGTTTTTTTCTTAAAATTTCTCCCCTCTGTTGTTGTAAAACATGGATAAACCCACTTCTATGTTATATATTTCAAAAATTTTAGTTTAGCCTCTGTACACAGGCAAAATATTATTATAATAGAAGCATTTTTCACAAAAAGGAGAATATTTTGAAAATGGGTCATTCTATGTTCCTTTTTTGTCGAAATAATGTACTTAAATAATTTTTTATGGTAATACACTGCTGGACAATTGCTAAGGACGGATAACACTATCATCCATAGCAACCACAAAATGAAAGGAAGCAAAATGTGGAAAATTAGAATAAGTGCGGGATATTAGTAAGAAGAAGTATGAGTATATGGAAATTTTTTTCCGCGTCTGTTCATCACGTGATAGAGTTCATAAGAGATTTAAAGGTTTTGACGCGTGTGGACAGTTGTTTTTTCAAGTCAAAGTTTTACAGAAAAGATTTAATAGACGAACTTAAAATTTTTGGCATGTCTTCCCGACATCACATAGATCATTTTATGCGGGGCCGAATTATTAGAAAGATCGAAGGGCGAAAAATAACAGATGTTGCCAGGGAGTTCGACATCTCTCACAGCGTTGTTTCAGGGCTGTGGAAGTCATTTAAAACTACTGGAATGTGTAGTAGACGGCACGGGGGAGGTCGTGTTAGAAGTACGACGCCTGCAGAAGACAGATATATCGTCCTATCAGCAAAAAGGAACAGCCGCACCACAGCTCAGCAGGTGGCAAATCAGTTTCTTGCTGCCTCAGGAAAGCAGATCTCCCGAAAAACTGTTGCCAGACGTTTGAGGGGGAGGGGAGGACTATACGCACGCAGACCTGTTGTGTGTGTCCCATTGACCAGACAGCACCGTACTGCCCGTTTGCAATGGTGTCGTGAGCATCACAATTGGACTGAACAGGACTGGGCATGCGTACTATTCTCAGATGAGAGTAGGTTCAGTCTGTCATCGGATTGTAGACGCCAACTGATCTGGCGCGAGAGTGGTACTGCTTATCGTCCAGAAAATATCCAGGAAAAGGACCGATATCCGACATGCAGTATCATGGTGTGGGCCGGCATCATGATCAATGGCCGCACGCTCCTACATGTGGTTGCGAATGGGACTATGACGTGCCAACGATACATTGATGAAGTTCTACTTCCTCATGTTCGTCTTTTCCGTGGTGCTGTTGGTGATAAATTTGTTTTTATGGACGACAACGCAACATGTCATCGAACACTCGCTGTTCAGGATTGTCTAGACAGTGAGGGTATTAAACGTCTCGTATGGCCAGCGCGTTCTCCAGATCTAAACCCCATTGAAAAAATGGAAGTGATTGGTAAATAATTGTCGAAGGAGTAGCATTTTGAATGCACTAAGGTTTCGAAAAACACAAACTGAGAAAAACCACTTTAAAGTTTATAATTCTGAAAAAATAATTATTATAAACTTAATTAAACTTAAAATACCACTTTAAGATATTACTTATACGTTTTTCTTTAAAATAATTGCATTTTCGTATGTTTTCAACCCACACATTTTTATAAATGATCAACTTTTAGAGAGTACTAATTGCACAAGAAAACTCAATAAAAACTTTAAAATAATTTTTTTTTCTGTCACGACATAAATTTTAGCTGTTTTTCTTCTTATATTAAAGTATTACATTTGTATGAAAAATATATCAGGAATAAGAACTGAAATTATAAAATTATTAATATAAAATGCTTTAATTAAAAAATTTTACATGCACACATTTCACAAGGAAGAAAAATTACATTATTGTATTGCCTCGGAAATATTCTGCTTTTAATACTACACATTCTTTTTTATAGTTATTATTTCTGTTTATAAAATAGATTTTTTTTATCATAACGTATTTTTTAGCTTTTTTTTCTAAAAAGGGGGTGTGGCTGAATTGCCTAATTTGTTTTCAAATGAAGTTTTATTCAACTTCTAACTTTCCGACATGCACAAGTAATATATCAATCGAAAGATAATAATGCAAAGAATAAGATTAAATGAAAATAAAAAACGATAGGTTTGTGATTTTTAGGGTACCAAGTCTTCTTAATGAAATGTTTGAGAAAGTTTCTTTATTATTGGATTGTCCTACAATATCATCGGATGAATTCGTTTCAGTAGAGGATGATAACGTGTGCACATCCCCAATTATAGCAGACAAGGCATTTTGGAGTTCGTTCAAAGCTTAAAAAATATCACGAATGCAGTTTCCGTCGACGAAACTGAAATAAAAACGCGGCTTCTGTTCCCACGTCATCTGAAATGAGGAACATCATGAAACGTATGTACAGTTATTTAGACGCACATTCCAACGGTGAAATGAATAAAATCGAACAATGTGCTGATAATTTGATGCTAATGAATAAGTGAATATTAAGGTCGCACTGTTCAGTTACATGAGGGCTTTTGGCGACGGACCTCGTAATTTTGAACCATGGTCAAGTGACGAGGACGACACCTGAGCTGGCATCTTAGATGTTACAATGGATCTTGTAAATTAATACCTTATTCAAGTTGCAATGATAATATTGAAGCTGGTACTTAAATTCCAACGGACATCAAGTGAAGATTTTGAGTTTTAATTATGATGCAGTAGCACTCCTGTAAAATATCCACAACTTTTTGAGAAAATAATCATTTTGAGATGACGCTTGTAAATTCGACTTCGTGCATTCAGTTACAGATAGCGTTACGCGTGTTGAGGATAAATTTAAGTTCAAGAACTCATTTTATCTTACGTTTTTATGTTTACTGTTTGAAGATATATTCTTTTTGAGAGATTATATTTTGGTTTATATGAATCAGCTATTTGTAACGATATTTGATATTTGTTAAAAATGGGCAGACTACAGTTATTAAAAATAGATTGATTCATTGATTGAATATTAACGTCGCACTGTTCAGCTACACGAGGGCTTTTGGCGACGGACCACGTAATTTTGAACCATGGTCAAGTGACGTGGACGACACCTGAGCTGGCACCCCCCTCTCCTAACTACCACACCACACCAACGGGAGGACGTTTCATCTCTCGACAGATTTAGCGTGCATCGCTGCCCTACACGGCGGGTCTTTAGTGGTACTGGGCTCGAACTCGCGACAAGGCAGGCCACGATCCGATACCTATACCACTCGGTTACCGCGGCCACTATAAAAAATAGATTCCACTGTACTAAGTTCTAAATTCTTTTTTGAATGGCAACAAAACATATTTCAAAAGCTGTGCTTATTTTGAGTTTTCGTCTGAGATATTTAGTTGAAATTTTATGTCCGATGAAACTTTTATTTGTAAAGCGAATGTATTCACTATTTAATGACACTTGTTACCAAATGTATGTGAACTGAAATACTTTCGTAAAATTATTTTATGTCTCTAGTCCCACTAAGGAGAATATACTAGCAATTTTCTTTTATAGAAGAGGAAATTTTATGTAGAAAATACGCGGAACTCCTGGTATGTGTGAATTACTATGTCGCGCCCTTCCTTGATTTGGCTGAGGCGAGATCTTGATGGTCGTTTATATTCCCGGTGGAATTCGAACGCAGTAGAAATCGAGAAGCCATTAAATCAAACACGAAAGGGTAATATAGACAAATAATCAAAATAATTCACTTTTATTAATGTAACGTTAGATCTATTTATATGCTAGTTAGTAGAGACGTGTTCATTTGAGGCGTTGAGTTGTTCTAGTTTAAAGTACCAAGTTGATTGGGTGGAAAAAGCAAAGTTAGAGAGGATAGACCAGGAATGGTGAACCAATGGCACACGTGCCATTGATGGGACGTGACGCAATATTTTGGGCCCACCACTGATGAAAAAGTTTGCATTTTAATTCAAAGTAACAAAGTTCACTATGAAATATCACGAGCAAACGCGAGTGATCGGTCGGGATGCGTGAGGAGGCGGAGAGCACACTCCTTTGTTATTGTCTTACAATTCTAACATAATTTATTTGTCATCTAATTTTCAACAACAGAAGTCACACTAATGTTACTTTAATTAGAATTACTCGTATAACTGAAACATTTTCAACAGTATAGTGCAAAAGGTATTTTTACGTAGTAAGTAAAGAGTTTTGGAATTGTTAGTTTTTTATTATTTTTTTCCATTTACCACAAGTCAAAATTATTTGACGGCACGTCTGTACCTCTTTAAACATTTCAACAGAAAAAATGGCACGTTGATACATAAAGGTTCTCCACCCCTGGAGAACCTTTACGGATCAACAAGCAAACTCTTGCTACAAGTATAGTACACGCAACTCTTTTTTACACGGTTGATACGTTCCTTTGAAAACCGTGGGAAAATAAAATCATGTAAAAAATACATGCTACATATGGTATACTTATGGATATTTTCCAGAGCTTTAAAAAACCGTGTAAGATAAGAAAAAATATCCAAACACACATTTTCCCAAAAAACGGCGCAAAAAGAGTAACATTGCAGACCATGTAGATTTATATAACAAAAACAATTCCTTTTTATTACAAAAATTAAAATTAGTGTACAGTAAAAGTACATACAACATATATAGAAAAAATTCACACAAATTGAAATTAGGAATAAAACTACTAAATATATCAAGTACTCATCGCTACTTGATAACAAGCGTGCCCATTTATTGCGAACTGGATCAAAAGTGCTGCGATAATTAGTTGTGTCAAATACTCGCATGTCCAGCATAACTGTCGGCTTTGATTCAAATGAAGAATTTCGTTTGTTATTAACAACCTCTATTGGTTCTTTATGTTGTTACAAAATCTCTCATTTGTGGCTGTTTTTCAATTCCTACTATTAACTCGCACTCTCTATATATTTATTTATCTTGGTTAAATTTTCAATCGTTAATAAAAATACATTTTAAAGTGCTCAATTGAGCTGAAATTTAATATACATGATTATTTTGGATGACAATACAATAATTTAATTATAATTAATAAAAATTTTGACTAAAACTAATTATTTAAGGAATTACAAATACAGCCACGTTAGCGACTCTTTTGGCGACTTGTGTCAAAACTTGAAAAGGTTTTTTTTCCTTACGATTTAAAGCGTTTAGTTGAACTGAAATTTTATATTCACGATTATTTTGGATGACAACACGATACTTTAATGATAATTAATAAAAAAATTAATCACCACTTAATGTTGTGATTCTGTCATATGTATATACATATTTATACTAATTGTAACTATTTAATAAAAAGTAGCTAAAATAAAACTTTTCTTTGTTGATCTAATTAGGAATTTACTTAATTTTTTTTATATTACTTGTTTTTTGTTTGTTTCTCATATTGTTTATATAATTCATGATATCCCCGCTACACAAAACTTAAGATAACGTTAAAATTTTTACCCTCTAAGTGGATACCTTCCTCCTGAAAAGTTATTCCGAAAGCATTTTACTCTTATTTTGCTATTGCCTTCAAAAATGCAACAGACTTCAATTCTTTCCCCTTTTTAGAACTTGGGAAGTCGAACGGGGACAATTTTATGACCTAGTTCGGTTAAACCTTTAAAAGGGGGAAAGGATTTCAGAAAAGTGCGGCTAATCCGCTTTTGAAAACGTTACTTGAAGGCAGAAAAATCCGTGCAGTCCATTTTCGAAGCATGAAACTGACGGAATTTTCCGTGCTATCCGGTTAGAGGGTTAATGCATGTTCTACGTCAGGAGCAGGAGTCAAAAAATGTTGTTCCATACTTTTAGCAAACTTCAAGCCTTTGTGATTTTAAATAAGCTGTTAAGAGCTGAATTTCACCTGCGACTTCATCATTATTGTGACCTCTTTATTATCATAAAAACTGTCATAAAAATTCCATCAAATCCTTCTCATCCTAAGAGCACGAATACTCAAATTTTTCTGTTTTTCGTGCTAGAACAAAGCATTTGTGTGAAATAAAAATGTTGTTAAATTCGTGTACCGAGTTATTTCTAAATCGTGGGGGGAAAAAACGTGTTAAAAAAAGGGTATATTATGTTTTTTGGAAAATTGTTTCTGTCCAAATTATCAAAACAAGCAGTTTTATTAGAATTATAGAATCAGTAAATATTGTTTATCATGTCTTTTTTAATGCCGATCTTTAAATATAACAGCTCACATTGTACCCTCAGGTAAGCATTTAGAAAAATCAAGACTGAAAACCGTACTTTGTTTTGATAGACTGGCAAGAAGACAGTAAACAATGAAAGGAATTTTTTAGTAAATCAGAGGAATTGAGTAATTTTGGTTAAACGTGAAGAATAAAAAAATTACTAAACATTCACCAAATTTTTTAAACAAAATGTAAACTTATTTGGTAATTTAAATAAAACATACAAGTCTACTTTATGAGCCTTCCGAGTCGGCTTGAATCAGATAATGTAACTCTCTAATCAACTAAAATCTCTAGATTTAAAATATTTCAGAGTGATTAATGAAATAATATATTTAACAGAAAAAAGTCTATGAACACTAGGAAACAGAATAACTTCATAAGCGCTTTCTCCCCAAAAACTATCTTACTAAGTGCAACAAGAAAACTTTTGCACATTTAAGCTCTTCGTTCCTCCAAAGAAAATTTATACATAAACTAATAAAGACATGTGAAAACACAAAACTGGAAGGATCAATCCTTCTCTTCTAAAGATAGAAGAGAAACATAATAAAAAGAAATGTGATACAAAAAGAATTTTATCTATCATTCAGAAGTGTACCGATGAAAAAATTATTTGTGGCCTTGAGCGTTAAGAAACTTTTTTTAATTAATTTAAGTTCTTTACGTGGGTATAGATTTTATTCAAAGCAGCAAGTATCTGTGCGATTACGAGAAAAAGTTATAACATAGTCAAAGCCAATAAAAATATCAAAACTTATTTGAAATAAAATAACTTAATATTTTGCACTTAACAAATGTGTTTACTCAAAGTTAAACAATATACTATGTATCTTTTCAAATTTGTTTTGCTGAAATGTTTAAATTAGATTTGATTTCTTATGTATCGAGTTTATCTGCTAAAAACGAGTTTTATCCTTCAAAGTTTTCATTGTTTTATTGGTAAAGAACAGCATTTAGAGCTAAAGGCATAAATTTATTCATTATTTTTTTTAAGTTATAGCTATTTTTAGATCATTTAAAAATACGAGTAAATTTAAGAAAAAAATATTTTCGCAAATAAAAAATACTAAAGTATAGTGAAATACGTTTAACGTGAAAACACTTCCGACGAAATATCGGTTGACACGAAATAATGCAACGGTCCCGACGAACTACTATGTATTTTCATACAGTTTTTTTTCTCATAACACGAAACGAAAATACCTTAACACGAAAAGCTTTCCTTTGTGGGCATGAACAAAATATGGAAAATATCAGCTGGGTTTGATAGTCCTATTGTACTATCAAAAGAATTCGTTGCAGTAGATGATGATAAACAAAAGACGAATCGACAAGATTTGAAAATCGCGTAACTCCTGGTTCGCGTAAGTCGGAGTAACGTAAGTCGACGCATTACTGTATTATATAATCACAGGTTACCTTATAAATTAATTTTAGCAAAAGTATAAATTTGGTCAATGAATTTATGTAAAGGATATCAATTGTATTTAAATATGTTTCGTAGCGTATTTTATATTTTTAACAATACAAAGAATAATATTTCTTTCTGCTCAAAACTAAGGTAAATTTGTTGCATTCGCTTCACATATAGGGATCGTGCATAAAACAAAAGTAAACACTACCATATATTTTAGACGGTAATATTCCGTTTCTGTTTAAATCTGTATAGAAAGTCACATCCGCGATCGGCCCTATTTCCACCGTATGACGCTTGTTATTACATGTATCTTATGTATGTAAATACCTATAACATTTTATTCCAAATTTTTTAATTTTTACTCTAGAATTTTTTAACAGGTACAAAAAAAATCATGAATAATTTCTTTTAACCTTTCTAATAACGGAAATAGGTCACACATATTTTACTTATATTAAATCTTTCACGAACCTCTTAAATATTGCCCACAAACCCCAGGGGTCCATAGGAACCTTTATGGGAATCTATGATCTAGACCAGAGGTTCCTAAATATTTTTGTCTCTTAGATCCCTTGCCGCGTTTTTCGGCTTGGGGTAGACCCTTGCATACTTAATATTGAATTTTTGAACATGTATCAACTTAAATGACTTTTTAATAACTAGTAGAGAGCTACTTTCTTTAAAGAAATTAAATTTTTAAATGTAGTGAATAATAGTTTTTAAAAAGAAGTGCATGTTAATTAATTAGATTAAATTTGTTTAATACATAAAATAACTGAAAAAGAAATAAATGCCTTTAATGAAAGGGATGAATCTGGTGCTTCAATAACAAATTCTCAACATTTGATATCAATCCTTTTTGATTGAATTCTAAATCTCCTCTGTTAGTAGTGATCAGTTGTTTTTTTTTTTTTTTCTCTTTTTTTCCTTTCTTTTTTTGTTTTGGAGATTGGCAACCGCGTTGAAATTCCTTACTAGGAAAAGCAATTAAAAACTTTCTCACGATATTTCATAATTCGGGACAAATAACAGGTATGACTTTTTAAGGTATCCGACTACCATAAAATGATGATTTTTTTAAAAAGTTGACAATTTGTTTATGATTTGTTTTGCCGTCTTATTAACTTTATAAAAATAACAAGGTTTTTATTTTCCATTCGCTAGAACAAAAACTACAAGCGTTTTAGTAAAAGCGGATGTCATAACTTTACATAAGGTGTTGTAAACGTCGCTTCTTCGAACATCAACATCTAGTCGGCATCTTTTGGCTGTAACATCGCTTCTCCGAACATCAACATCTAGTCGGAATCTTTTGGCTGTAACGTCGCTTCTCCGAACATCAACATCAAGTCGGCATCTTTTGTTGGATCCGACACCCACACGTGCATCTTGCAGCTGCAGCGCAACCCCTTTTTGACCCCCGCGGAATCTAACCCGTCGACCGGAAGATGAGGGGAGAGATGCTCTGAACTTGCACGCGAGCGGTAACCAACGAATCCTCCTCTCACAAAATATTGGACTCTAACAATCTATAATTAAATTTAATAACTTTAATGTATCATTTAGTCAATAATATTCAATAATTGTGACGTAAATAAATTCCATATTTTAATTAACCAAGAATACGCTACCGTTATTCTTTCAAACGTTACAGTGTCAAACATAAAAATGCGTTTTAATCGAAATGTGTTTTTTTTTTTCGAAAAGCTCAAACGGGGACAGTGATTGCTCAAAAAGTTTTTAAAATAATTTGCTGAAATTTTTTGTGCATGTTCCGTATAACGGTAGAAGTGCTTTAACCTTCAGGTTTATCAATTAATGTTTTATTACAAAATTAACAGTCCCTTATGTGAATATAATCACTGTTTTTTTTAAGTGATTTCATGTAACAACTATTGATAAAGTGCTCTCGTTTTTGTAAAAATTAAAATATCTCTTATCCTAAAGGTCATTTCAAAAATGAATAGCAAAGCAACACATCAAAATTGAGAATTTGTTCATTTACTATTTGTACAGAGCGGGCCCTGCTTATGTAATTTTTTATCAATCTTTACACATTTTTTCCCATTTTAGTAGTAATAATTTATTTTTCTCTTTTTTTCTTAAAATGTGCTAAATAAATTTAAAAATCACAAAAAAATCTCTACATATCTTAATTTTTTAAAAAAAAAAAGCTGTGTAGCAAGTATTCGGATACCTTAAAGCCACAAAATCAAAATTACTGTCATCCGTTTCTAAACTTTACGATCTTTGTTGGTGCTTATTCCGATCAGTTCCTATTGTAATACGAAATTATTTTTTCAATGTGACCACCTGAAATGATTGTCCTCTGTGGTATCACCATAGTCGAAGCATTCTCGAACCTATTTTCAAAATCTGAATAAAAGGCATTTGAATGCGTAACGTAGATTAAAACGTCCTGACAGATTGTCTGTGCGAAATTGAGAAAATTCTTGACCTCCAATGTTATACTGCTTTAGCTTAATTCTGGATAGAAACGCTAAATTGGTCTTTTTCTCAATACAATTTATTTTGTCACCTTATAACTGCAAATTAACCTCACTGAATTTAGTAAATAAATCTGTTAAATAAATAAAATCTGGTTTCCACTTGATTTAGTTTTCTTTTAAAATTAGTCACGATCTGATTTAATGAGAGCCAGTACCACATAGACCCTTATTTACACCTCATGGACCCCGAAATTATTTTTTCGCTTATGAGGACCCCTTGCAGGTCGTCATAACCCCTTTTTGAAATCACAGATCTAGATATGCATATAAATCTGGGTTTCAGTTTATCCAAAGTAAACTCAAACTACTATCAAACCAATATCATATGTTCAATAACAACGTTACCTTTTTTTTATGAGATTATCAAAACTGCGATGCGTATTATGAATTACATCTAGCAAAAGCAGCAGAGAAATTTCCTTCATTTATGCTAATGGATGTTTTTACCTAATCTTAAGTTGGTGTTCTTTTATTCACATACATGGAAATATTCTAAAATTAATCCTTTTTTTGTCCGGATGATAATTTCACTGGAAATGATATTGCTTTACATTCATTCACAATCCTTAAACACCTCAGTCCACTTAAAAATCCAGACGATCTCGTTCAAAATTAATATCCTCCAGGAAATAACTTTTTATGTATCCTAAATAAAGAGTTCCAAATGTCTTTTACAGACGGGGGACTAAATACCCTCTTAGAATTCGGTGATAGAATAAGAAAAGCGCCACTTTTAGAACACTTAGCAGTTTCTTTCTATGGCTTTTAGCTCATCATTTTTGGAAAGAGAGCTCTGAAAAGCAATTTCAACTTCATTGACTTCATGAGGCTCAAAGATTGATAAATTGTAGTTTTAGTACGAAAAGCTGTCAATGAAATGTAAGGGGAAATGGGTTAAAAAGTTTGGAAGTATTTGAATTTTTTTTTATTTTGATTTGTGTGTGTGTGTGTGTGTTGAGTAAGTTTATCAGTGAGGAGTTTTTGCGAATAGGTTTTTATGCATAAATGTCGCCATTATCTCAGTTTTCTTGCCATAAATTTAATCTTTGAATGGATAAACAATGTTAGCAAAGAATCTAACGAATATAGATTGCTGTTAAAAACACTTTTCCTACACTATTTCAATAGCCAAATTCTCAAGCTGTGGTTCAAACAGGCATTTCACTTCGTAATCAATTTTTTTAAAAAATACAGAGTAGGTAAAAATGATGCACCCGATTTTAAAAATTCATATTATCGAAGCTATTGCACATATTACAATAAGTGATACATGAATGTATAGAGCAGCGTTTCTCAAACTGTGGGGCGTGCCCCCTAGGGGGCATGATAACTCACCGAAGGGGGCGCGAGCATATAGAAAAATCGAAAACAAAAGGTAATTTTAAGAAATTATAAATTTACTGAAAGTAAACAAACAAAACGCATTCTGACATAATAAGAAATATAATTAACATTTGCACTGATATGACGCACTTATAAATGTATCAATACTACAAAAAGTATTTTATAATTAATTTAACAATACTATAAGAACAAGTTACCAATGACCACATGGGTTTGCCATATATAAAATTATACACAAAATTTAACATATAGTTATCTTGATAATTTATACGATTTATAATTAATCCTTTAACTGTTAACTAAAAGTTAACGCAATCTGCTCCCCGATGAAACCGTTTTCCAAGTATCCGAGCGTATGGGATGTATGGGGGAGAAATAAATAAGCAAATCCTCTGAAATAAATAAATCCTTATCAAACACTGTCAAGGTCATTTTATTATATTCCTAAGTCTTCCGAACAGTTTTATGGATAACAATGCACAGGGAAGATCGTCCTTCGGAAAAAAAGACGTATACATACATTTGGAACAATGAACGCTTTGGCTGAATGAGATGTTTATACATGATGGTGGTACTTAAGAAAAAGTCGTATTACAGCTTTAGTGTTAAAGTGTAGTATTATTGAATTCAATAGATTGTTGTTTGTATGGAAGGGGGCGCGATGAAAGTTATGGTTGATTAACGGGTCGCAAATATTGAAAGGTTGAGAAGCACTGGTATAGAGAAATATATCAAGTTTTTTTCTTGTTAAAAATTTTGAATGTCTCCTAAAAATATTCGATGTGTGACTCACTTGTTATACGGCTTGCGTTCAATCTGTAATCTAACTCGTTCCATACATTTGGTAGCATCACTCTATCAAAGGCTCGTAATGCTGTACAAATGCTTATTTGTCGTCCTTTGTTATTTGTTGTGTCATTTACATATCATACTGCTTGAAATTTAATTTTTTTCGTAAAATTTTCCGTACTGTTTTCTAAAACATCCCAAGTTTATAGGTGATAAATCAGGTCCATCATTTGTACACACCCTGTAAGTTCAGTGATAAGAAATTATGTTGTATAAAAGTTCTAATTTCTTTTTTAAAAAAATTAAATACATTCGTAATAGGAAATTTTACTTGCATCGTGTTAAGTTTGAAATTTGTGCATTATAATATGAATCTAAATTTCCCAGATTTGGAACATTTCTTAAAAGAGTTGACACTTCCCTCCCCCGTCCCCAGAGACAGTAAAGTACATATATGTTAAACCTGAGGAACTCAAATAAAAAAAATTATTTTAAAACGCTTAATATTTTTTGAATTTTAGTCATAATGACACGTAAAGTTACTGCATTATTTAATTTATTTATGGTTTCAGACTTTCGCCATCTTGAATTCATTAAACGTAATGTTAATTCAATGTAAACTTACTCTGTTCCTCCTGTATATAAATATTGTAAAAAATCGTTTTACACTCGCACATCATGATATCTCTTGATCTATTAGATATACAGATTGAAATATGACAAACATGTTCCTTTGTTGACTAAAGATTCTCTAAAAACGGGTTTTATAGGAATCGACAGCCAGGGAGGGTCATGGTGGCGTAATAGACAAAAATTCTCGTTTTTGAGCTATTAGACCTTTAGATTTGAATGTTGGCAAGCATGTTTCTTTTGATTAGTAGAGATAGAAATCAAATTCCAAGGAGGAGTAAAGGGGTGATAAAGGTAAATATACTTCTTCTTAGAAATCTAAATCCTATCCATTTTAAAGTCCTTTGGGTTCTTTGGGCCAAAATTAATGGCAACTCTTTTCCAACCAAATCCAAGAAAAGAGAAGTGAAGAGATGCAAATAATATAGGATAAATATAGGATCTTAGAGTAAGCGTAATGGCAATGATGGCAATGTAATGGTAGTGTAAAGGAATGTTCGACAATTAAAGTGCGTTGTGGTATTGGATGATTATTGAAGTTCGTTGTTCAAAGATTCAAGTTCTACGTGTCGTGGATAAACATATTGGTGATCGATTAGCAGTTAAATGTACAGCTGCATACCACTGTAGATAAAGACAAGTTTATTACAGAATAATATAAGGTAGGATTGATTACTTACTATAATTATATTTGAAGATTAGGCGGTTCAATTATTGATATAGGTCTGTATTATATTGTGTGTTGCGCATTGTGTCATCGTAGATTCTCTCATTCATTTAATTTATATATTTGTTCACACACACACACACAAAGTTTAAGTTGAATATCTTAATAAAGTCATATTAAGATAATGTTTGATTCTAGTTCTTACGATAACCGTACACCTCTAGCTCACGCTGATGCTTCGAGGGATGTATTTCCAAGGGGAGGTACATCACAGTCTTAGCAGTTCAAAAACGGGAATTTTGTCTATCAATACGGCCCAAAAACTCTCCCCGCTTCCCCCTGGAGTTGATTTCCGTAAAATCCATTCTTAGTGGAACTCTATTCAACTAAAGAAAAAAGTGCTCAACAAATTTCAAGTAAATGAGTTAAATTCGAAAATAGGAATTTTTATGTAACACGCCTTAATCCTTCACAACCTTTGGGGGTCTGTTTTCGCAAAAATCTTTGTAAAAGGAACTTTATTCCATGAACTGAACATACCTTCTAATTTTCAAGCAGGTGGTTCTATTAGTTGAAAAGCGGAAATATTTATCTATTACGCCCCTTAACCCCCCTCAGTGACCCTTGGGGATCAATTTCCCCGAAAACTATTTTGTAGCAGATCTCTACACCATGAAAGAAATTCGCTTACCAAATTTTAAGACTGTACGTCTAATAGTTTAAAAATGGAAAAAATTATCTATAACGCCCCTTAAGACCCCGCAACGCCACTTAGGAAACGATTTTCATAAAACCCATCTTATGACAGATCTCTACTCAGTGAATGGAATCTGCTCACTCAATTTCAAGATTTTACGTCTAATAGTTTAAAAAGGAGTTAATTGCCTATATAACGCCCCTTAATTCTCCACAACGCCACTTGGGGTCGATTTTCACAAAACCCATTCTGTAGGGGATCTGTACTCTATGAAAGGAATCCGCTTATCAATTTTCAAGACTGTACGTCTAATAGTTTAAAAATGGAAATAATTATGTATAACGCCCCTTATGCCCCCGCAACGCCACTTAGGAAACGATTTTCATAAAACCCATCTTATAGCGGATCTCTACTTAATGAATGGAATCAGCTTACTAAATTTCGAGATTTTACGTGTAATAGTTTAAAAAAGTAGTTAATTGTCTATAACGCCACTTAATGCTCTACAATGCCACTTGGGAGTCGATTTTGACAAAACCCATTTTGCAGTGGATCTGTACTCTATTAAAGGAATCCGCTTACTAAATTTCAAGACTGTACGTCTAATAGTTTAAAAATGGAAATAATTATCTATAACGCCCCTTAAGCCCCCGCAACGTCACTTAGGAAACGATTTTCACAAAGCCCATCTTATAGCGGATCTCTACTCAATAAATGGAATCAGCTTACTAAATTTCGAGATTTTACGTCTAATAGTTTAAAAAAGGAGTTAATTGCCTATATAACGTCACTTAATTCTCTACAACGCCACTTGGGAGTCGAATTTCACAAAACCCATTCTGTAGGGGATCTGTACTCTATGAAAGGAAATCGCTTACCAAATTTCAAGACTGTACGTCTAATAGGTTAAAAATGGAAATAATTATGTATAACGCCCGTTAAGCACCCACAACGCCCCTTGGAGGTCGATTTTCGTAAAAATCATTATGTAGGGAATCTCTACTTTATAAAAGAAATCTGTGTACCAAGTTTCACGACTGTACATCTCATAGTTTAGTAATGGAAATAGTTATCTATAACGCCCCTTAAACCCGCTTAACGCCCCTTGGGGTTCGAACTTTGCAAAATCTGTTCTTAGCTGACGTCTACTCCATGAAGGGAACCTACCTACCAAATTTCAAGTCTGTAGGTTTAATAGTTCCGGAGATATCGTGATTAGTCAGTGAGTCAGTCAGTCAGTGACTGAGTGAGTCGCTTTTCTCCTTTATATAGAAGATATATATGTATATATATATATCATTAACTTATAGTCATATAATATTATGAATTACCCAGCCTTCCTAGGTAACTATTAGATTTGTAAAATTGAAAATCGTCTTTTATACTTGTAACAAATAAAATCTGACATTTTCCAAGATGGGCCATTATTTTTAATAAATTTGTATTAAGTACAAAATTATATTTTACTCATTTTACCTAATTCGTTCCTATATTTCTAATATTTTTCCAGGTAAAAAACATTTTGAAACAAATGATTAAATCTTCATCAACAAAAGATATTACAAATTATTCTTCACGCAAAATTTTCCATATCGACAGCCCTTGCATTTTTCTTTGACTTCTCATCCCAGTATATTAATTTACACAAACTCTAGGAAAATATTCTGAAAGTCAAAATGATAAAATGGCAGAGGTCTTTCTTCCACGGATCAACAGACAATGGCAAAATAAATGATTATGGAAGTTGTATTTCTTTTCCGCACACACAGCTCAAGATGCATTACCATCTTAATGTCACTTAAAGAGTGTATGGGGTAAATCATGCACATAATAGTAAAGAATAGTTTGTGTAATATCTTTTAGAAATAAAGAGATTAAATTGTCGATGTGGACGCTTGACTAATGTCCTCCTAAAAAGAACTGGCTTATCTCCAACAAACACGAGTGGCCCAGCTCTAACCACAGGAAGAAGCTATTGTTTGTAAAGGAATGGAATGACTTAAAAGTTTTAGGAATTTCAAATTCTTGTTCGACTTGTAAAGTTTTAATTTCCCAAGATTGTTTTGATTTCATTATATTAAGGTGACCAATATTTTTTTTACAATGAAAAAGAGGACGAAAAATTTAAGAAAAAAAATTACAACCTAATTATATAAACATTTTATTAATTTCAACAAAAATACACTTACCAAGCTTACAACCCTTTTAATTATTTACTTAAATAAGTATTTTTCCATTGAATTAGTTTTTTTGTCAATAAATCATTTTCTCTAATGTATTGGAACAAGAAATATCCTACATATATTGAATTTTACGGTAAGTGCTACAGTCAAAGTATCAACATTCAATCTTGATTTCTTACTTGTCCAAAAATCATTACCAGTTCAAACTGCTGCATTAGCTCCAGGTCAGTAAAACGTAAATTCCACAAGAATAACTAAATTATCATATGGAATGTGTTCAGTTTTGTAATGATAAAATATTTCCACCCATCTTTTATTATTTTCAACGTGTTGTGGTTTTCTCATTGTTCTAATTTATCAGAGAATTTAAACATACACTCAGTCTTCTAATTTCTTCAATCAGACAATTGGCATCCATTTTAACATCAGGTATTTCTTTTGAAAAAAGCTCATCACAGTTTTCTCTATTTTCCCAATTTACTTGTGATGATGTCAAAAAAAATATTGAAAGGTGTTATTTCCTGTGATATTTTTTCCTGCTATTCTCTTTGATGTATTGGAAACATGTTTGGTAAAAATTCTACGCTTCTTTCGTCAACTTTTCCGTTATGCCTGTAATTGATTCTTTAAGTTTCACAATTTTCTTTTTATTATTAAAGGAATAAATTTTTCTTCAAATCGCGATTTTTATTGAACGACAAAATCTTTCAAAATAAGACTATCTTCTGTAGCTGAAATTTGTTCATTTTCTATCTTTTGAATGGTTCCATGGAAAATAGAATGCCTGATGATGTACGAAATAAATTAATATCTCTGATAATTCATACTGTACCGGGACATTGCACGTACCAGTTAGGCCTGGCATTTCTGAATACAGAGAATAACCGATTAATTTTAAAATATTGAAAAGGAGGACAAGTAGAACACATTTGAGGAAGGACAGAGCCTATAAAAGAAGTACTGTCCTCCCTAAAGAAAGAAAATTGGTCACCTTAATTATTTGATTACATGTTTAAATTTTTGTTTCATTTGTACTTGTATTTGAATGGACTTCACAAAAGAGAAATATCTGCCTTGCTGTTAAAATATCTTTTACATCTCGTACATTTGAGTTCTCATGTGAATCTCGCGTTTAGTACTTAAAATTATTTAATTTTAAAATTACATTTTTTTGAATGTATAAATCGCTTGCGCTTTAATGTTTATCTAATAACTGTTTTTGTGACTGATTAAAAATAGAATTTGGGAGAAAGAATAATTCTGCATTTCGAAGTTTGTGATCTTTTTTTTTTTGTGCAGTAGTTTGTAAAAGGAAGGTTGAGGTGGATAAGACTGACGTGTTTAGACTTTATTTGATGGGAAAAAAGACCATGAATTTTATAACAACAATTTCCTAGAATTTTCGAAAATAGTTTTTATTAATTTCATATTAAATGTCAAATAAGGTGACTGACTATGTCCAGAATCGTGATTTTGTAAAAGAGTTTAAATGAATTATTTTTTAATATTTAATGCCAGTTGAATTCACACAAAAGTGTTTTTGAGAATACTACTGCAAAAAAAATATTTAAATGCTGTTTTTTTTGTGGCAAAAAAGGAAGAATGAATATTTTCAAAACATTCTCCTTTTATGAAAAATACTTTTTAAGGCATTTGCCCTTCTTGTCTCACTTCTTAGTTATCATCGTGACCTAGGGGTGTGGGAGTGAATGAAGAACCAGAAGTTGCCCTTATCTTAATATCTCTTTATTAAGATCTTAACTTAAACACTATACAAAGATCATTTTTATATTTTAACTTAGAGGATCTGAGGGGAAGAAACACACAATACGTATTACCAAATAAGCGCGATCCTGACCACTATAATTACTTTACCGCTTACTCCTAACCTCTGTTTATACACAGTTACTAATATTTAGTAGAACATTCCTACCTCTATATTCTAGGTATAGCAGCAACACTCTCGAATCCTCAATGTTTCTCGCGTGGAATGGTATCCATCTTGACTTGAACTGTGGAATATCGGCTTACTTCAGTTCACGCGTTTAAACTCAGACTAGCATAATCACTTCCCAAAAGGCCACCACACGTACGCTAAACTTCTGATATTTAATAGGTTCCTAATTTGCATAATCACGCTTCACTTCTGGATTTGGTTGGAAAGAATTTGCCTCTTTCGCCCCCAAAGAACCCAAGAGGATAATTAATAGAAAGCGCGATGAGCCCGTCACAACTTCTAATTATTCATATTTTGCCTATATATTGTTAAAGTTTCCATAGAGAGCCTAACTACGATTTTTTGAAAAATTCTCCTTTTCAGAGTTCAATTAAAACAAAGCCGATGTTTTTGTTAAAAGTTTTTTTACTCTAGTCTATTAAAATATGTGAATAAATCCCCACTTCTAGGTTATATATTTTAAAACTCTTAGCTCAGGATCTGAACGGTTGCTATATATACAGGCAAAATATGAATATATATCATTCTTTCTTCTTTTATACCAAAAATTGTGTTTAAATAATTTTTCTGGTAATAATGGTCTTAAAACAATTTTATAAGTGTGTTTTAATTCAACTAACTCTAAACATCAAAAAAAGTATCCATTTATACTCTTTTTTTAAAAAAAATCATGGTTTGGAGAGTAATCAGTTAACTCTAGTACTAATAAATTTGATTTATTATATTTCTTATTTTAAATTGAAATTAATTGTTTCTTGAATTATTTGTCAAACTAGAAGAGATCAAGGGCCACAACTTCAATGAAATATTTTTTCTTAAAAGTGAAATGAAAAAAATTGTTTGGTAACTTATTTTGTCACCAGTAAGAATCTAAATGCAAAATTCATGTTTTATACTCCTACGCAAGTACGTGCCAATTTTTTAAAGACTAAGGAACTCTTCAGGAAAGTATTCATTCTTCGCTTAGAGAGTTTCATTTCACAACATTTAAAGTTTTATACGGTAGTGATGCAGTGCTTGACTGGAAGGAATCTTCTTTCTCTTGCACGCGTTAGCGAACCTGCTATCCTGTCAAGATTTTAAAAATGGCTGCCTTTATTCTTCGAAATTGCTTTTAGCGAAGCAGAAGGCACGTGATTTTGTTGTTTATTATTTTTTTTAGTTAAAAAGGAGATATTTATTTTTATGGACGCTCATAAAACTCGAGAGAGAAAATTGTTTTTCATTTTAAATATCACCGGGTTTCTTGAAGTCTGTCATTAAAATGCATGATGTGAAAACATATATACACTTTCTTGAATTATTTTAATATTTTTACAATATAACAGCTGATTTCAATAGAAAAATTGTAAAATATTGTGAAGTATATTATAGTACACTGGCAAAACAAACGATGCTTATGATAGGAAATCTAAAAAATATTTTATTGAATCGAAAGGAAGATTTATATACCTGTTAAGAGATTTCAAGCCTCTTAGAAAATTCTAGAAAGCAAAATGCACGAAGAAAAGAAACTTTCTGGAAGAACCGACAAACAAAGTCAAAGAAAAAGGCAATTTGCCTTTTTTCAGTAATCTGAAACTATACCTCTGAGATATTGTGGCTATAATATCTAGAAAAGTTATATATTACAAAAAATTAGCGTATAAGACATCAACTATCAAGGGTGCTATAGCCTTTTTTAGCTGCCAACAAATCGGTCAGCACATCAAGTAATCATTTTCCAACTTTCTTACATTACACCTGCTTTCACCAACAGAGGACTTATTTCTAAAAATATTATACCAATAAGCATTTCCTTTTTTGATAATTAATCGTCTGAAATATTTTTAGGAACATAGCTTTTTGGAGGCTATGACTATTCTTTGAAGAACTGCATAGAGATCAATCAGATAAGCTGCGATTCAAAATTGTAAAATAGGGTTCCAGCTCTGGTGCCGACTTCGTCGTTTTATTTTACAACTAGCTGCATGGCCCGGCGTTGCTGGGGCTTTCTCTACTTTTATAAAAATGTTCCCTTTCCTTCATAAAATCAGCACTTCTAATACTCTTTCAAAATGACTTTCACCCCAACCCCCTTCCTCTGCTTAGCCCGGCGTTGCTCGGCCTTTTTCCTAGTGTATAACTTAAAATTCGCTGCTTCGAAATTTTTTTTGCTTCTTTTCTGTCAGACAGGTTTATTTCCCCCCGACGTTGCTTGAACATTTTTAAATGCATAACACATTGTCATGGAAATTCCCCTTCCCCTCTCGCTATGATGTCTCTTGAGTAAGTGAACACAGTGGGACCTTACTATTCACTCACTCACTTTGCAACTTTTTAGGACCCGAAAACGAAAATGTACCTTTTTAAAAATAATTGTATGCTCAGAAAAGTAGAAATTTTTATAATTACAAAATTTCACAACTGTATTAAATGTTGAATTAAAATTGTGAGCATTTTTTGAAATGTTCCATAAACGGAAAAAAAGTTTAATGCAATTATTTTTATAAATGAGAAGAAGTTATAAAAACCTTGAATTTGATAAGTAGTTATTAAATATTTAAAATTTGAGTATATTTTAACTGATGCAACATATTTAAAAAATAAAATACTATAAAGAATTAAAATTTATTTAAGTAATTCTCAGTTGAATAAAAATGTTACTTTGTCTTTTTTTTAAAAAAATATTAAAACTACCCTTTTTTTACTAATTATTACAATACTTATTATTACACTTTCTTGAAAGGTTTAGAATTATGCATTGACAGACTTGTAAAACCTTCGATATACATCCACTATCAATTTTACTGTAGTTTTGTTATAGGTTTATAATATTCCTAACTATCCACCGTTCTTCAAGTTTAGTGAAATGGGTATCCTACACTTGGCCTCTTTCAACTAAGTTTGTTTTGTATTTCGATATTATCTTTTGAACTGTAAATTTGTTTTAATATTTTTTATCCACTACAAATAGCATTTATAAATTTTAAATTATCGCCTTGTGCTCAATGGAAACTATTAGTACAACTTTGCATTCAAATGGGAGAATCGATCGTACGTTGAATTTAAAAGACATTTAGTGAGTGTGAGGACCTCTTTCTTTCTGTTAATATTTAACTTACAAAATAATTTCACTAACGTCATTCAAACTATCAAATATTGTTTTTTCTCACATTGTGTAAATCGAAAAGTACACCGAATCTTCGAATTCTGTGTAAAAGCTACCTTAAATTACCATAACTGAAAACTATATAGCACGATTTAAAAAACAGTGAAAAACGGCGTAAATCAATCTTGGTTCAAAATGCATTCTTTTTCAAGTTGACTGATTCGAGATGTATTAGTTTTTGCAAGTATTTTTAAAGAATAGTTGTCTGTTGTTTTGTCTTTAGAATTTCAGCGAATTTTTACTTAGATTAATATTGCGCAGTCTGTAAATATTAAGATTTAAAAATTGGCGAACGTAACATACTCGAACTTTTCTAAAATCATAAGCAAATAAACAATGTTATTTTTTCGATTAAAATAGTATAAATAATTTATATCTGGATGTGTAATATGCTAATATTACTTTTTGTTGTATTTTTTAAGTTAAAATTGTAATCAGCCTCTCTCTCTCACACTCTGCCTGTTAAAACTTTCGCAGTTCCTGGTGCCTGGCGTAGACAAAACAAAATGCAAAGGTTAGCTTCACACATAAAAGACAGATATTTGCTGTCGCGGGCTTTTTTGCAGATGGCAGAATTTTTTCCTACTTACTTGACAATTATTGTTATATTTTGGACACTTCACACAATATCAATAAATTATAGCCTATGTGTTATTCTGATGTATAAGCTATACTATTGTAAAGTTTCGTTAAAATCCATTCAGTTGTTTTTGCGTGAAAGACTCCCAAACATCCTCACAAACTGTCACGTTTATAATATATATATTAGGATTATTTTTATCAAACTGAACTGAGAATCTGATTTTAAACTTTTAACCAACATATTCTTTTCCAACTTTTGCATTAAGTAAATGACATATTCCATGTATATTCCATTTCCTCCGAAAAATTTAATGAATGTTACTAATTCAGAAAGAATGTTACCCATTTCTGTATGAGTTAAAAGATTTGAATGGTAATAGTAAGAAACATCATACACATTCGAAAGAAAATGACAAATCAAGTAATGGTAACCTGAATAGGAGGAATATTTGTAAATGTAATATATATGTATAAACAAATGGTTAAAGTTTCAGAAAAACTGAATATTCATTTCAGGAGATATGGGTATTTACATGTAATGAATCAGCTCATTACACTTTAGTAAGTTTCTTGAGTAATATATATTGATTCTCGTAAATGGCGTAAGTCATCTTGCATGATTTATTATCCTTTTCCTATTGTTGATATAGAATTGTATTATCTTAGATTGGTCGGATATATAGTTCTTCATCTCACATTCCTAATCTACTCTACTGAGGAGTGATCTGGCGATCTAACTAGAGAAATGTTAGACAGATACGGAAGCAATCAGCAGAAATGATTGCCATTTGAAACGGGAATTATCATGACGTAATGTAATTCCAGTGGGCCTTGAAAAGAAGAGAGCGTAGCATATGTGTTACGGATGATATTCAAAGAGTATTTTGCTATTAAATTAAACGGTAACGTATATCTCAATGACACAGATTTATAAGAAATATATTTCAATGACATCAATCCAAAATCATCAATAAAAATGTGTGATCTATGATTGTCAAGTTGAAATAGTATGCTACTAGTAATATCGAACTTTCACAGTTACTAATGTGATTTTCAGAACAACTTGCTTAACCCCTTGCCACCCTGTCTCACCCGAAAGAAGTTCGGGCAACTACTTTGTGCAGTATTTGTGATGCCCAATGGGCTGCGGTAGCCCAGTGGTTAAGCCAATCATGTCAGGAGTTCGAGCCGAGTACCACTAAAGGTCCGCCGTGTAGGGAAGCGATGCACGCTAAATCTGTCGAGAACTCAAACGTCCTCCCGTTGATGTGGTGGGGTAGTTAGGAAAAGGGGTGCCAGCTCATGCGTCGTCCTCATCGCTTGACCACGGTTCAAAATTACGACGTCCGTCGCCAAAAGCCCTCGTGCAGCTGAACAGTGTGACGTTAATATTCACTCACTCACACTGTGATGCCCAAACTGACTTCGGTGAGGAGAAAAATTAACGTTTCTATTTTGTGAAGCCTGAGCTGAGTGCGTTTCTACTTTAGGATACTTAATTCACTATTTTCGTAATAGATGACACTAGTGGTAAGACGTGATGTGAGACACGAGTTAATTGTAAAGAGTGCGATATGGGCTTTTGTGTAGTACCGTGTTTTGGGACATACCATACTCAGTGGCGTACATCTCCCCCACCCCCACATTGCGGGAAGACCCAGGGTTCTAGGGGCTCCACAAAGCCTGACTACCGCCAAGTACCTATCCTTTGTAAAATTCAACTTGAGGGCCCAAACTTGAATTTGCAAGGGAGCTGAAATTTTCTCCGTTACGCCATTGACCACACTATAAAAGATTTGTAAAATTGAAAGAGATTTGTAAAAAGATTTGTACGTATTGAAAATCATATTGCTACGAATTTTGTGTCAAATAGTGTAAATAATTTGTATTTGGATGTGTATAATGTCTTTATCTTACTCTAAATTAGATTTAATTGTAATATTCACAAGCAAACGCCGTTCTTACGTTATAATGGTGATTTAATGGGAACTTGGCGAAAGTTTGGCAATAGAGCCAAGTTGGCGTCATTTTCGACGGTCATTGGTGACTTGACGACCAATTTGGTAACCATTTTGGTGACTTGGCGATCATGGTGGCGAGTTCGGAACCCTCTGAATCCTTCTAGAAATTAGTAGAGAAACCCACTAATTTCAAGACCTATAACGCAAGCGTGTTTTTCTCGAATTATCCGCGAGGGATGTAAATAGAGAAAGAGCTCGCCGAAGGGAAGTCAGACTGGTTTTGACTAGTGATCAGTTAGTATTGCTCTGATTGATGAAGCGAATAGTGATTAGGCTGTAGAAAGAGTGAGATTGCTTGTGAATAATCTTTTATATACGTGTATTTTAGACACCGATAATTATGTATGATTACTGTTGAAGATGTAAAGACCTTCTGAGATTTATTTTGTGAGTATTGCTGCTGAATCCTGCATTTAAAGGATCGAATTTTCAACAATAAATTCTCGTCACTCTTAAAGAACTGTCTTCTTCCTTGCGACTGATTGGCATAAAATCCTCAAACCCCGGATCTACGTAACAATATTGTGTTGCGTTTTTATATTATATTATACTAGTTATGCATTATATTTAGCTTCAAGATTTTGTTTAATTTGCTCTAATTGAATAAGATGTGTGTGTAACCTATATTACTTTTTGGAGTATAAAAATAATAAATATAATACATATTGCATTTGAAATTGTATTATTGTAATAAAAAACCATCTTCTATATTTTATGATTGTTAGACATTTAAAAAGTAAAACCATTCGAAATATTTTTCGGATCCAAATTTTTATGATCTCCTTGTGTTGTTTTTCCAATCCCCTTCGATGATCTCAATGCAAGTAAACACACCGATTCGAACCCGATCTTTTTGCAAGTTTCGTGATTTGTGGTTGGCAGCAACAGCAATGCAAATCGAGCGACTATTTAAACTCGGCTCATGTTAGTTTTTCAGGAGGGAAGGAGAAAAAGAAATATAAGAAGTGTGTGAGTGTTTTAACTCTTAGAGGGAGAGAGCGGCTGGTTGGCAATGCAACTGTATGTTGCATCACCATTTTCAGATTATAAATTCATTTTACAATATTAGACTGTAAGAAGACGGTTCGAATCGGATGTCTGGTAATGTTGATTTTTGAACTTATTGTTTTTTTTATCGCTCCAGTAACGAGCACATTGACTTTATCATTGATTATTAAAAGCCAATTTTAAGAAACTGCCTTCGTCTTCATGCCTCCTCGACACAAAAATTTCACTGCTTGCTTTGCCAAAATTTGGGTTAGTTTACCAATAAGTGTAACAATAATAATATAAAGAACACAATTGAACAGTCAAAAAGATTTTCCATTTTTGGTCCATTTTTCTGAAATATATGTCACAGTTAAGGGGTTAAGAAATGCTATCAGCATTCATGTATGTGCATACGTGTGTATTGGATTTTTATTTAAGTCGAGTTATAATGGTAATATACAACTTAAATTCTTATTTAATTTTCATAGGACAAATTTGTAAGTTTTCGTAAGAAAATTTCCTAATTTCATATTGTAGCTAAATTGCTTTCGTTTGAAGAAAATATGCTGTGGTATAGAGATTTTAAGAATCTTCGTTAGAAGTTGCAGCTTAAATTTCTGGTCTGGAAAGTTACATATTCTAAATTTAGTTTCATCAAATACAGTCATGCACGATTATGGAAGCTTAACCCCTTCCAGACTCATTTTATTTATAGGTTATAGATAAAAAAAAATGTCTATTTTTTGGTATGCATATTTTCAAACATAAAATATCTTTTTAAACGTAATAGCAAAATTCGCATACAAAATTCCCTGAAAATTAATGTAAAAAAAATCTGCTTAAATAAATGAGTAATTTACCTGTAAAGTTGGATTTCTGTACGGTAGAAATCATTAGATTTGGGAGTCAATTCACAGTCACCATAAATATAAAGCTTAGAATACCAAGCTTTTATCTTGAATTACATATTGTATTTATAACTTTTGTATTTACGTAAATGATTATGAAATTATTAATCAAAATTTGATCGTGAATGATAAATTCGAAACCGCGGTACTGTATATAACCCAACATCGCAATCTGGACGGTAGAAATATTGTTCCTCTTCTTCCCTTTACTGTCTCTTTTTGAGCAGCAAATAATACACCGGTCGTGTTGAATTTGTTTTATTCTCTGTTGGGGGAATGCAGTCAACAAAGTGTCTTACGAGGGAGTGAGGGAGTGAATATTAATGTCGCACTGTGTTCAGCTACACGAGGGCTTTCGGCGACGGACCATGTAATTTTGAACCATGGTCAAGTGACGTGGACGAACAAAGCTCCTTGCAGTCAAGCATGAAGGGGGTTGCTCAGTAGAAAGTGAACAGAAAATCCCAAGTGGTACTTTTCAATTTTTCGAAACCATAAAAAGCACATGTGAAAAAATTCGGGAAAGTGTAAATTTTCACAGTTCCCGAACCACACTCGGGATGAGCCAAGATGGTACATTTTGCTTGCCCAAGCTCAGCTCGGGAAAAGCCTGGAAGGGGTTATGCACGCTAATAAGCCTCAATGGAGTGACCGCGGTAGTCTAGTGGGCATGGACTCGTGGCCAGCGTACCAGGAGTTAGAGCCGGTTGAATCCTAGTAGGACCCACTTTTGGTCGCCAAATTATTTGTCGCCAAATTTTGAGCGATAAAGGTTACAATATGGTAACCTTTCCATTTCATCAAAAAATTTGGATTTTCAAATCACCGAAAAAAATGGCAACCCTAAAAAAAGTGCAACATTTTTCGCCTTTTCCGAAAAAACATCATTTTGACATTTGACTTCGCTGGAGGTTAAGAATGGCGTGTGAAAGGAAATTACTTTAAAGTGAGGCTACGATAGGTTTCTTTGTGCTCCTGGGCACATAGGGGAAGAAAGAGACGTTAGAATGGTATATGAAAGCTAATTTAATTGCTTCTCGTTATGAATGTTCGAGGTGTAAAAAAAAATATGCGTTTGCAAAAGCGAAAGGGAACGGTTGACGGCTATGAATGGCGTTGCCGCAACCAGTCGAAAGATAATCGCCACGACGTCGTTCGGAGTGTGAGAAAGGGCACTTGGTTTAGCGAAAGCAAACTTGCTATAACTATTATCTTGCGTTTGACGAGATATTGGTTTGGCAAGAGCATGAATGAGTTCGTGATGAATGACTTGAAAGTTAATAAGAATATGACAAAGTTAATAAGACATGTGGCGGCGATCTTACGATCACAAGTTGGTGAATGAGAATTTTCATAAATTCCTTGCATCCATCGCAAGGGTGTATCCACCAACAGATCATGACGAAATGCAAGCGTAAGGTAAGTGCTTTTTAACATTTTTTAAAATTGATTTCATGTATTTCTTCGATTTTATCTTTGCGAAACGCCCCTTTCGTCCTTTTTTAAAAATGTAAATCATGTTGTACACACTGGTTTTAGAATACTTTTTTAAAATGAATTTCATTGCTTTCTCCGTTTTTTTCTTTATATAATGATTAATTTTTAATGTATTTATTCGATTTCATCTTTGCGAAACGCCCATTTCATCCCCCTCCTCCCCCTCCGCTGACGCATGCGCTTCCCAAGAGTTTTTCGTCATTGACGCCTTTTTGAAAACCTTCAATTTGGCGCTTTTTGGCGAAAAATTTTTGGCGCCAAAAACAGCAGTGGGTCCTCCTAGGATTTTACCGTTAGAGCCCTAGGGTCACTGATGACCCATCGTGTAGAGGACCGATGAACGTTGAATCGGTCAATGGACAAAATTACCCATTTTGTGTGTTGTGGTACTTTAAAGAGGGGGTGTTAGCTCAAGTGTTGTCCACATCACTCGGCCATGTTTCAAAATTACGAGTTCCATTTTCAAGAGCCATAGTGTTGCTTTATAGAGCAACACACCCAGTCTCAACGGGTCTGTAAGCTCTTGTATTGGATTAAGGAAAATATAAATGCTAATCCATTTATCATCCTCACTATTTAACCAAGAAATACAGTTTCACGGTTCGCTTCCAATAATAGATGATGCAAAAGTTTAATATTCTTGCGGTAATTAGTCAAACCGCTAGCGACGGTCGAAACTTAAATATTTATATTCCACTATAAATGTAATTTCGAACTTTTTCAGATAAACTTGATGTTTAGCAGGATGTATTAGGATACAAAAACTGATGTAAAATGACGTTATGTACACAAAAAATTCATGATTTAAAAACTCGAGTTCTATTTTTAAAAATCGATTATTTGCTACGCGGATACCATAAAAAATAATCGATTTTTCATTCTTCATACTTTATATTAATTGTTGCGCTTTATACTATATCAATATGCTTGGGACTACTCATGAGCAGAATAGTCAATCATGTTAAGATACTACTTGAGATTACTCCTACAGATTACGTTCTTTTATACATACGAATGTTTATCAAGGTATTAATTTATAATTACGTTGTCCCAAAAAGATTGGACAAAAGGAATTAATAGAAAAAAGAAAACCATTGTGTTCCCATTGAATGATATTTAAATGCATGTTTTCTTATAAATATCCTGTTAAAAGATGCCTATCCATCTAAACGATATCCATTTATGCAATTTCTCATTATTTACTTTACGAAGTCCCAAAGAAATGCAAAGAATTTATCTGCTTAACTGGCTTATCCACTTTGTCGAGGATCGATTTTGCGTAGTAAATAATACGACCGCTGTCTGATAAATTGACAATTTTGCAACATTCATTTCCAAAAATCTTTCGAATATCCTACGACTGGAAACTAAAAAGAGGGGCAATTTCGTTCCTCGCTTCCCCTTCGTCTGGTCTGGACAATAAATCTTCGTTGGAAAGTATCTGAATAAAAACATAGTTTCGAGAGATAATGCCACGAAAGGGTCTTTTCTCGGTCGAGGAAATATCGCTGGAAATGGCGAATGAAATGGAAACGGTGAAAAATGGCGGAGTTTTGTCTGAAGTCTCTGTCCATCGTCCATCAGTGTGATCACCCAATACTCTTCAGTGGCCTTCTCTCTCCCCTTGCCGAATGGCTTCTCGAAATATGAAGAGATGTAAGAGGATTTTGGTTTTTACTTAAGGGATCGAATAAAAAGCGACATTCTTTCTGAAGTAGTCCGGACATTTTTTGTTCTCACTGGATGGGTTGCTGCTTTTTCAGCTAGAAGGATCAAAAGTCAGTTATAGCACTGTTTCTCAAATTTTCAATATTTGTGACCCAATATTCAATCATAATTTTCATCGCACCCCCTTCCATACAATAAGAATATATTGAATCCAATGATAATGCATTTAGACGCTAAAGCTTCAATACGACTTTAATTAAAAACAGTACAAATTATCAAGATAAGAATTAAATTTTGCATATAATTTTTGTGTATGACAAGCCCTGGGGTCGCTAGTAATTATTAAACTTGTTCTTAGTTTACTGCTCGTGAATTAATGATCAAATACAGTGATACATTCATAAGTACTTACGTAATATCGCAACAATGCCAAAGTTTAAGATAACTCGCCAAGTTGGCTTCCCTAATTTCCCATGTATCGCCCGCGTTGAATTGGTAATCACGTGCTTGGTTGCGTATAATGTCACAAATACGGTTGCGATAATACTTAAGTACCGTCATTATAAATGTGTGACTTTAATTATTTCAGAATGTATTTTGTTATGTTTCCTTTCAGTAAACTAATAATTTTTAAAACCTTCTTTTATTTTCGACTTTTTGATATGTTCGCTCACCCTGGTAGGATTATTACGCCCCCTAGGGAGGCGTGCTCCACAGTTTCATAAACGTTGAGCTATAGTTACGATGAGCCGAACACCATTTTGTAACAACTCTAACAGCTTCGCTGGGTGTCTCATGTTGTATGATTATACAGTGAAAATCGCTTAACACGAAACTTAGGGGATTGAAATATTTTTCCTTTTAAAGTGTATTGCAAAAAAAAAATCATTCTCCACGCAATCCATCGGTCCACGGTATCGAACGCATTTTGTTCCATGCATACAACAAATTGTGTTGGATACCGTTCGAAGGAATGCGAGCACCATATTGAGAGTTCGAGTCACCTGTGACCCACCCTCACTCTGCCTATTACCTCTTAATGATCCATATTTACACAAATTGGGATGCAAATTAGCAAACATCCGGAGGTCCAGTGCATCTCTCTGTGGGTATCTTTTGCGATGCAATTTTTCTGCTGCTAGAGTATTTCCTTATGCGAATCTGTAAATTAGGTACATATCTGCCAGCTCGGTGTTTGTAAAACATTTCATGCAAATAAGAGCGATTATGCAGGATGACAGCTCAAATGACAGCGGTAATGCAGGTCTGTTTCCTTAAATTCTCTTGTAAACAACAACAACACTTAACGGCGAGCGAAGACATTTCTGACCATGAGTTGCTATGCAAATTTGAATCTTTGTGATGTTTCCTCAAACTAAGTGACGTAACAGCCCATGAGGGCCAGGACCTACTGTGCTAATCCCATTATACGTGACCATAGGGCGCTGAGGTGCATGAGCAGATGTCCCGATCAGGTAGTCAGTCTGAAACGAGACCCCAGTGTTTAAGTCCCCAAGCAAGCTTGGTATTCATTTATCGACCCAATGCGGTAGGGAGGAAAACCTGAGCCGACCTTTCCCAGCCCGGGAAAAGAACCCGGGCCTGTGGTGTGGAAGCCCGATGCGCTACCACTCGACCACTGAGCATTTGTGCTGTTCCCTACCTTTCCTTAAAGTTTGTCCCAATGGACCTGGGACACCCTGCATAAGTAATTTTTCCTGTATAATCTGAATCATAGCAGAAAAGGTTAAGATGCTTTTAAAATGAGAATAGTTACAAAAAAAGAAAAAGACTGGTATTTCTTAATTAATATTGTTTTAAAAAAATCATTCCTTGTTTGATTGTGGAAGAATCGATCTCTGGAGCTTTTATGTAGGCTAGACACTAATGTTATAAATTTGAGCCTCGATGATATAACAAGAATGTGTTACCAAGTGTAACACAACTCAACACTTTCGCTATCAAAAGAAAGATTTTCCTCTATTTTAAAAATGGTGTGTGTTTGATTGTTGTATTAAATAATAAATTTACCTGCATTTTTTATGCAGAAAGTCAAAAAAAAAAAAAAAAAAACGTATACCAAATGAAATCTTGTAAAAGGAAACATTTCAAAAAACAATAAAAACTGTCAAATCAACTGACACCAATAATAAAACGTTCGCGGGTGAAACTATTACTTATTTCAGTTTTTGGTGTCGTGTGATAATACATTACTGTGTTTTCTGACGTGTTTTATGTTATTCGGTAAGTATAACTTTGTGCAATAATAAAGTATATTTAAACACATAAAAACAAATGCTTGATAAATCTATACATTGATCCAAAACTGCTCATTGTTACGTATTTTTCCTATAATCTTTTTTTTTTTTTTACGTCTTAACAAACTAAAATAAATCTGCATACAAATATTTACTCTTAGCAACCTTATGGCTCTGAAATGGTTAATCTACGTCTGCAAAGTCTATACAAAATAACTTTGATGACCTGTTAGATCTAATGTGCAGCATATCTAAAATGGCAATGGAAAACCTTAACACCCATTCCCTCAGGAACCAAAACTGTGATTCTAGAAATCAAGCAGCTACGATTCAGTTTACACAGTTGAATATACATAAATAATGCTTTATCGTGCAAACAATTTTTCTTCCAAAGGCTTTCTTTATTGTATTGCGGCGGTCTCCATCAAAGGACCGACTTCATGTTTGAGGATCCATAGCTTCCCAACGGTCACGTAGTTTCAAGTGGTAAAATACCTAAAACAGGAAAATACCGGCGCTTAAGTTCGAGGGCAAGTTAACCTTTGACCTTCCTATGGCCAAGCCGACTGAAAAGTGACCGGCGTAGATCCCACGCCTACCTCCGGCTTCAGATTTCACCACATGAGGGGTGACAAGGACCAATAGCCGGATGGTAATCTGGCTGCGTCTAAGCAGAAATTATTCTGCATCACGTGTCTCTTTTGAAGGTATGATATATTCTACTATATAAGTGACACGAAAAGGAGAAATCCACACACTCTCCTATAGATAATCCTAGACTCTCAGACAGACTTGCTTGTAAGTTATAACACATACTGGAGACTCACACTTTAAAGGCTCCAGATAACGAGCATCACAATGTATCAATTATGCCATCGAAAGTCAGAATTCATCTTCGCAATAAATTGGAGCGTTTTGGATTACTCCTTTCTCTACTCACTTTGATATTTTGGAGAAAAAAGTGTGAGTCTCTGTTTTTGTAACCTTAGAAGTATAGAGGTATCTGGATAAAACCAGTACTTAGACATCAGGTGAAGACGATCGTCTTGGCGTGATCGATAAAGTACTGGCGTTCGGATCAGAAGGTGCCCGGTTCGAATCTTCCTACATTGGTGACCCGTGACCGAAGTAAGAAAACGCAACTTTCTGAACTCTCGTGGCGCCATCTACCGTAAGAAAAATAAATAATAATAACTAAGAAGAGAAGAGAAGAGAAAAAATAAATAAGCACACTCTCTCAGTAACAAACAATATAACAAAAAGAAATATCGTTCGCCTAACCAGCTCACTGGTGGGAGAGTAGTGTAGCTGATTGATTGATTGATTGATTGAATATTAACGTCGCACTGTTCAGCTACACGAGGGCTTTTGGCGACGGACCACGTAATTTTGAACCATGGTCAAGTGACGTGGACGACACCTGAGCTGGCACCCCCCTCTCCTAACTACCACACCACACCAACGGGAGGACGTTTCAGCTCTCGACAGATTTAACGTGCATCGCTGCCCTACACGGCGGGTCTTTAGTGGTACTGGGCTCGAACCTGTGACAAAGCAAGCCACAGTCCGATACCTATACCACTCGGCTACCGCGGCCACGAGAGTAGTGTAGCAGTATCTAAATAAAGCCAGTACTTAGACACCACGCGAAAACGATCGTCTTGGCGTGATCGATAAAGTACTGGCGTTCGGATCGGAAGGTGCCCGGTTCGAATCTTCCTACAGAAGAGTCTTGAATTTTATTTCAGATATCTGCATTAATTTTTTTCCCTGAGGATCCTTTAAAATTATTTTTAAATAATTCATGTTAAGTTATATGTCCGTTGTGATTATCTGTATCATTATTTTATATATATATATATCTAAAGATATATCTTTCAGATCCTATCAAATATCCAAGTCCAAATGAATGACGAATGCGTAGTTCGATATTTTTATACCTTCTGCTCCATTAAATAACTGCCGAAATGAATTTGAAACAATTTTCCATAAATCTCCATCTATTCTACAAATTTATTAGTTATGAAAATGAAAAATGATTAATTTCTCATTCATGATTTCCTAAAATGAACATTCGATAAAATACGAGTGTTAAGGCGTCAAAAGAAACATTTATTTATATTTAAGATATATTAATCGTTTACTGAAAAAGTTTTGAAACAATATCTTCAAGCAAGAAAATCACAAACGACTTCTTTATCTTCATTTTCTGGCGAGTGTTCCAAGTAAATATTTAATGTTAAAAAAGAGAAATATAACAATTTAATTCTCAAAAGGCTCATTTTAAAGAAAAAAAATGTGGTTGTGGGAAATGAAAATATAACTTGATTGTGAAATAAAGGAGAAAAATCTTGACAAGAAACATATCCCGGTAAATACAATTTTGTAGCAGTACTAAATAAAAAAAATCTACTGAATAACAATTTTTCTGGGGCTTTTTAATTTAATAAAAAAAGTCTTTATTTCGAAAATTATTTAACATTTAAGGAATACGCATACAACATATAAGGAATACATAAAATATCTCAAAATTATATTTGCTTAAAAATATAAATGGCGGTGAGCACAAAAAATATTGGGTAAGAAATTATATATATATATATATATATATATATACTAGAGGACCCGACAGACATTGTCCTGAGTACACACATCTTAAATTCAAAAATTCCAAATTTTTATGAATAAGCTTTAACAAAATCTGGACCGTTTTGAGTAAAATTTGTATTAAAAAGTTATTACAATGTCTAACGTCATTACACTCACACATGTACTGTTATCACAATGCAATCAATCGATAGCGTGTGAGTGTGTGTATACTATGAGCGAAGTTAAATGTAAAGGCTGTGTGAATAAAAACTTAAACTTGTTTTAATTAAAGGTGAAAAAGTTCAGACTCAAACTATTTTATAACAGGTATATTTATTAAATTGTACATAAAATGTATAGTTTTTTATGTACACTTCAAAACTCTTCAAACACTAATTACATCTGAATATAATAATTTAATTAACACACGATTTATTTCAACAAAATAATAACACGAAGTGACAAAATATTTTCCTGAAATGATCACAGCACCAACTGTCGGGACCAACTTGAATTATAATAAAAGATTTTTGAATATTCGATACTGCGATCTTAGCGCAGTCTGCCGGATCCAATGTAAAACATTCCAACATCAACAATTTATAAATAAAAAATTAATTAAATAAACATTTCTAAGCCGAATTATAAATCTAAACCATTCTCGAGTCCACTGGAACAGACAAAAACATTCATCAAAATCGGTCGAGCCGTTTAGGAGGAGTTCAGTTACATACACATGCACAGAAGAATTACATATATAAAGAATATTTGAAAAGATATTAATTAAAAACCCTAAAAAGCGTGAATCGTCTGCATTTTCGTAACAATAAAGACCGGGTTTGGCCAGTGTGGCTAAAAATCAGTTTTCGACGCCAACTTACGTCTTTTTCAATTCCTACTATTAGCTCAGGATCTCTATACATATTTTATTTGTTTGTTTGTTTATTTATTTATTTATCTTGGTGGAATTTTCCATCGTTAATAAAATACATTTTAAAGTGCTCAGTTGATCTGAAATGTAATGTACATGATTATTTTGGATGACAATACAATAATTTAATTATAATTAATAAAAATTAATTGATTAAAACTAATTATTTAAAAAATTACAAATACAGCCACGTTGGTGACTTAGCGACCCTTTTGCCGATTTGAAAAAGGTTTTTTTCTCACGTGTTAAAGTATTCAGTAGAAAGGAAATTTTATATACACGATTTTTTTGGATGACAATACGATACTTTAATGATAATTAATAAAAATTAATTACCACTTAATGTTGTGATTCTGTCATATGTATATACATATTTATATTAATTGCAACTATTTAATAAAAAGTAGCTAAAATAAATTTTTTCTTGGTTGATCTAAGTAGGAATTGATTTTAAATTTTTTTTGTATTACTTGTGTGTGTGTGTGTGTGTTTATAACAATAGCGTTGTTACAACAATGCAGGTGAATGTTTTTTTTAATGTTTTTAATTAATATATTTTTAACTAATTGCGATATCGGACCGAATTGTGAATCTAAACCATTCTCGAATTTACTTGAACCCACACAAAAAATTTCATCAAAATCGGTCCAGCCGTTTAGGAGGAGTTTAGTGACAAACACACGCACAGAAGATTTTTATATATAAAGATATACTGCTGTTTGTTAAAAATGCATAACCCTGAAGGGATCATCAGAATCAACAAATATCAATTATAGGATGATACGTAAAATAATAAATTTTCAGACACCGCGCCCTTTGAACTGATGCTGAAAGCGTATAAATAGAGGAATGGAGCGAGACGTTCAAAATATTTAATGATTATATGTTAGCTGCAAACGCTTAGTATGCCTCCACGATAAAGTAAGGAGAAATTCCAACAACTAACGGAGTTTGAACGGAGGAGGATTATCGGCCTTCGAGAAGGAACATTTTCCTATCACGAAATAGGAGCTCGTGTGCAGTGGAACAGTTTCACAGTGATGCGAGTTTGGAAGCAGTGGATTAACGAGCACCGAACAACTCAAAAAAACTGGCAGTGGACGATGGAAGGTGACTTCAGCGCGTGACCATCGACACATGCGGCGGTGAATGACCGTACAGCTTCCTCCAGGCAGCTGGCAGCACGTTGGTCTACTGCAACAGGTATCCTAATGTCGGCTTCGTCAATTCATCGACGTCTGCTGCACTGTGGATTGCGTGCAAGGGTGCCTTTATATAGGATCCCCCTCACGGCAAACCATCGACGGCTGCGTGTGCAATTGGCTCATGAGCACAAAGCCTGGCAAACTGATTGGCACGAAGTTGTCTTTTCAGATGAATCACGCTTAAATTTGTGGGACCAAGATGCCCGCATTCGTGTTAGACGCTATGCCGGTGAACGCTGCCTTTCAGAGTGCGTTATCGAACGACATAGTGATCTAACATCCGGAGTTATGCTTAGGGTTGCGTTTTCGTATCATGGTCGATCCAATTTGCTAAGAATTGAGGCTAATCTCAATAGTAACAGGTACGTCCGTGAAGAACTACAGCCCACAGTCGATACCTTCCTTTAAGGAATCCCTGGAGTTATCTTTCAGCTGGATAATGCACGCCTACGTTTTGCAAAAACTGTTCGAGACTTCTGTTCAGCCCAACACATGCAACGTCTTCCTTAGTCTGCTTATTCGCCGGACATGTCGTCAATTGAGCACGTGTGGGATTTGGTTGGTCGGCGTCTCGCTCGTGATCCGCGTCCTGCAGCTTCAAAAGACGAATTTTTGCTGCGCATACAAGCAATATGGAATTCATTCAAAATCTGTTTGACTCTATGCCACGTCGTATAGCAGCCCTTATTGCAGCGCGTGGTGGCTACACCAAATATTGATTTTGGACATTTAATGTTGTATTTTTTTTTTGCTTTGAAAATTTCGTCATTTATTCGTACTAATACAAGTCGTTTGTGCATTAAATTTCATTTAATTGTGATGATTCCTTCATGGTGTTGCATTTTTTACAAGCAGCAGTTATATATATATATATATATATATATATATATATATATATATATATATATATATATATAAACTTCTGCTCGTAAAAAATGCATATGTATATATATATATGTGTGTGTATATATATGTATATATATATATGTATGTATATATATATATGTATACTAGCTGGTATACCCGTTCTTCGCACGGGTGAACTGAAAGGTTAAACAACACAGATTGAAGGATAAAGAAGTTTTTAATGAGTTAATTTTAAGTGAATTGCAAATTAAACAAAAAAAGCTTTTCACATATCTCAGCTGAAGAAAAAAAAGAAAGAAAAAATACCTTTGTTAAATTTTAAGTCTGTAGATCTAATAGCTGATAAAAAGGATTTTTTTATATTTATAACTCCCCGTAAAACTCTTGAGGGTTGATTTTTGAAAATACCTCCCTAAGCTGATCTCTGCTCAGCAAAAGTAACACATTGTTAAAAGTTTTCTGACGCTTAAAATATTGTAAATAATTTATAACTGAAAGTGTCATACATTAATATAAATTTCTGTTGAATTTATTTTATGTGAAAATTGTAATACTCGCAAGCAACACCGTTTCCTAAATAACAATGGCGATTCAATGGAAAAAATAGCGAAATGTTGACAATAGAGTCAAGTTGGCAAATGTCTAGCTACTTTCATAGCTCAAACTTTATTAGAGCTTTGTAAGACCCGCCGTGTAGGAGAGCGATGCACGTTAATGCTTTATCTACCGCATTATGATCTACAGAAATTTTTTTCATGCAATATTTTTTTAGGTCACTACATTGAAAATTAAGGGACATACATAAACAAAATACTCCACTTAGGGAAATTTAATCGGTTAGAGCTAAATAAATTAATTAAATATATTCCACTGTAAAATTAATTATATACACACCATTCACTTAAAATAAATAGTCAAATCGTTTTCTAAGGTCTCCATAAACATAAGACACTTAAATTTTGACATTAACTATTTTTGGGGCACAAAAATGATAATCTTTGCAATCTGCTGAAAACGCTCGCAGCTGAAAATGTAATATCTGCTACAAAACTATTTGCCTTCCCCGTTAAAATACTCATCATAGAACCCGTGCCATCATATATCTTGGAAGAGTGGATTTCAAAGAATATTCCAGCTAAGTATTGGTAGAATATTCCTGCTAAATTGGTGTGGCATGGTACTTAGGAGAAGGGGGTGCCAGCTCAGGTGTTGTCCACGTCACTTGATTATGGTTCAAAATTATATGATCCGTCGCCAAAAGCCCTCATGTAGCTGAACAGTGCAACGTTAATATTCACTCACTGAAAAAAATACAGTACAGTAGTTATAACTATTTTTATACATAAAAATGCAATATCTGCTTATTCACCTAAAATTATAGCATTATAATTAATTACTAACCACACAAACAAATTTTGAAAATTTATCCAAATGATGTAGTGTGAAAGAGAAAGTTTATTCAGACAGACAACAAATGCGTCTTATATGCATATAGATTTGTTTGAATTCTTGTGTATTATTACTTTTGTAAGCTTCATGACATACTTTATGGTGTACCAGTATTTTAAAGCTGACTGAGCAACAGCAACATTTAGCTGGGTATAGCTAGTTATAACATAAAATTAAATCTTAAAAAAGATATCAAAAATAAAAGACGACTCAATATTTTGAATAAATAATAAACATTTTCATACAAACACAATATTTTATATAATAAATCAGTATAAACATTTTCATACAAACATATATATATATATATATATATATATATATATATATATAAAATATTATATTTTGCTATTTGCATTTCAGACAGACATCAAACAAAATTTTAAAAATTGTCAAAAACAGAAAAACAGATTAAAAAAACATATTTAAGAAAAATACCACTGATTAATTTTGCCAAAGACATCGCAATGTGCAAAAAAATATTTGTAGTACATAATAACCAAAAAAAAAAAAAAATGTAAGTACTAAAATATTAAAAAAAACAAAACTTATACATTGAATTAATTAAGGATTACTCTGGAGGGAAAGATAAAACAGGCTAAGATAATACTCATAATATTAATTTCATATTGGTTGGCTACTCATTTTTGGCATGATTTTGAAATCACGCCAAATTGGTATGTTGCGGCCAGTCTAATGTTATAGTAATGCACAGAATTAAAGGTACTTACGTATTATTGCAACCTATTGGTGACATTATACAAAATGAAGCACATGATTGCCAATTCAACGCATACAAAGTTGGGATTGCCAAAGTGGCGAGTTTTTGAACGTTGGCGACTGTGCAAAAATACGCAAGTACTAAAAAAAAATTATCCAAAGTATATATATATATCCCGAGCATAAAAATAAATTGAAAAATGAAGTACAATACTAACATTAACCGACATAAAAGAACTGAACTAACTTTATCAATGCAAAAGCATAATTTGAAAAAATAAGGTATTTACTTATAACCCCAACCTTTTGGCGACATTATATGAAACAAAGCACATGACTCGCAATTCAGCATATATATGACGTGCGAAATCAGGGTTGCCAACTTGGCAAGTTATTTTTGAATGTTGGCGATTGTTAGGATAGCACATAGGTGCCA